>CAUJNA010003557.1:282500-445000 GCA_963377175.1 Effrenium voratum
CATTTCCCCCAACAGGGCATTTCTCTGCAAATCGGCGTTTTGCTTCTTTTTGAGGTTGATTTCCGGGACGGCGACTCACGAAGCGAGCGAAAACGCCATGCGCCGAGCTCCCAAGGCCCCCCGCCCTTCACGCTGGAAGCTCAGCAGCGCTTCGCGCAGGGTGCCGCCCTAGCGCAATTCCGAAGCTTGGAATGGGCGCTCCTCACTCTGTCCCTTGGGCTGGTTCAGGATGGTTCAGGTGTAACCATGCAGCCTTCTCCACCCGAATTGCGCAGTTGGCTCGGGAAGGTGTCAAGGCACTGGCTACCAGCGTTAAAAGCTCAGCCTCCCTCTAAGTCTAATTCGTGGTTTGGATTGGTGGTTGGAGGTTAAGGAGAGGGATTACCCATTTCCCCTCTACAAGAACCTTGGGTTCAAACCCCCAAACCGGCTCCAATCTGGACGGCCAAAAAAACACACGCCCGCAGGAGCGGAGCGCGTCTGCCTTGATTGCGTCCATCACCAGGTAGATCTTGGAGGACCTGAGTGGCGGCGACTGCATCTTGCGGTGAAAGGCGCTGCTGCTTTGTGACATGATGAGATGCAGCTAGGACGGAGGTGATGTCCGTTCAAGCTCAGTGCAATGCCCTTCGTACCACTCGTGCAACCGGATGATGTGTGGATGGTCCACCCTCGGCTGTCACTCGTGGCATCCCGTGTGCGTGCGGCGGCAAAGCGCGCAGCATGTCTTTTTTCGCTGTCGATGCATGGTTTGTGTGAATTCAGTGACACGCAGCTGTCACGCAGCGATTTGCTGATGGCAAGGGACCTGCACTGAAACATACTGATACGCCAAAGGCCTGGAGCAACCGGATGCGCACTGACTAGAAGCTTGGGACTTCGCCGTGTCAATCTTTTGACGGTTCGCCGTTTATCCGCACCGTTCGCTTCCAGCTGCACAAGACAAATGGCCCACTATTTCCTGCAAGCCGCGCAGCGCAGCCTCAGCCAGACCTCAGCTCAAACGGTGCCACATCCTGGTGGACTAAGGCTGACTAAGGGGGCTCCCCATACGCCAAGGGTCCCCTCTATTTGTTTCAGCGACCCCTGTTTATCAACTGGCGGTTAACCTTGGGTTTGCAGCACATGGCGCAGGCAGCAGGAAGGCCCACCAGAAGAAAGGGCATTGCGGCGCAAGCGATGCTAAGACCATCCTAAACATGCCATCACCTCACAGAAGGGATACGCTTTGCGACTTAAGTGGTGACGTGCGTGTTCACCGCTTGAGGCCGCGGCTTGAAAAGCAGAATGGCCACCTGGCCCAGGTAGAAGTAGATGAAGTGCTTCGTCTCGTGCGTGACGTACGACCCAAAGTTTCGGCCCACCACGCAGTGCCAGGTGGGGTTGTACTTCCTCGGGGGCAGATGCCGACGTGGGAGTCTCTCAGAATACTGTGGACGGACGAAATCCAGTTCGCATCACTTTGAAACCATGAGACACCATTTTTTGTTCGTAATTATTGACAATCATCATTCCAGGGTCGCTCAGGAGGTGCAGGATTTCGTCCATCCACAGTAGGGCACCCCGTTTGGCATGGTCTGCAAAGAGAAACCGAGAGGAAGCCTCCTGGAGAAATTGGCTGGGGTCAGCAAGTGAACTCATGCGCTCCAAGAATCTTGTCAAACTCCTTCTTGATGAAAGCGGCGATGTCTTTCTCAATGTTGTACCTTTGGGTGAACTTTCTACACGAACCGGCTGCTTGTTGCCAAGCCCGTCAACTCCGAGGACCCCGTCTCATGTTTCATTGGTCTTGTGGATCTGAATTGGAGCTGGCCGTTTCAGGCGACCACATGGCTGGGATCTTTAAATTCCCTGTTTTGGGTGGTTTCGACACGTGAGGTGACGTCTGAAGGGGACCTACGTGGGGCACCTCAACTCAGTTTCCTTTTGGCCTCTGAACTCCTTCCAACAACCAAAAAGGGTTCCAAACTGAACCACTGTGGAAGTAAGGGCCATGATCATGGCTCCCTCACAAGGAACCCTCACAATGGCTCTCTGAATGCCCTGTAAAGGGGTCTGACCGCGCCTGCTGACCCTAAGCAAGCAGGTCTCCTGACCATGGCACAAGGAACTGGACGAGGCGCTTTTCCAAAGCCTGCGTTGCGCAGTCGATGGCATCCTGCTGCATGTCCTCGGCCATGTCCGCGTTCTTGATCACTGCCTGCCGCGGGGGGGGGGGGGGATGGACTCTTAATACTCTTAAGGTCTATTTTGCAGCCTGGAACCCCAAAAAACCAAATACCCTAAATGAAGGAGGTTGCAAAATCATACGGGATCGCCAGGGGAACCAAAGGGGAATGGCACATGGGTGTCATTCTCTCTTTCCCTGAGGGCCAGCAAGAAAAGAGCGGTTTGGGTGTTGGATTTTGGGCGTTGGAAGCATGGCATCGGCTTGCAGTATAGGGAGCTCGGTGTATCTCCCTTCGGAATGGATGTGCGGGCTGGGGTTCTTGGAGGGGTCGATTCCATGGTGCAAAATGGGAAGCGGAACTTGGGCGGTTAACAGGCAAGCCCCATTCAGTTGTTCACCACGAGCGGAAAAACTCTCCAAAGCTACGCTTGTGTCTTGTGGGAATTGTGCCCAGGATGTGTGACACTGGCCCATGCACAAGAAGAAGAAGAAGAAGAAGAAGAAGAGAACCCCCCCCCCGGGCCTTGCGATCCGCCATGGTGCTCGATGTTCTTCACTTCAGGGTGCTTTTTCTCCAGCTTGCAGCTTGAGCCCAACAAATCCCGACGCAGGCGTCGCATGAGTGACCTTCCGAGCTTGCAAGGTGCTAGGCCTGCTGGGCAGTGGGCTTTTGCTTCCGGACATGCGCATTGCGCTGCTTGGCTGCTTGGGGCGCAGGCTGCCTCAATACCATGATCTCTTTCTCGATGTCCTCCACCGGTAGCTTCGCCTGCGTCACGACGGGTCGAAGTGATTCGACTCGAGCTCGACTCGAGCTCGACTCAATCGCCTGGGACTTCATGACCACTTTGACGACCCGCTCCTGGCGGCTCCGGAACGCGCACATAGGCGTCCAGGCCCAACAAAAACGTGCAGTGCCCGGAGGACCCAGGAGGACCCGGGAGGACGGGCTGGCCTCTTTGGTCCTCTTGTGCTTGCCGAGGTGCGCCGAGCCTCCGGAAGACCCAAGCTGTCTCCAGATTCCAAAAACAAATCGGGCGCACCGAAGGAGCCCTCTCCCAGGGTCTTGACCTGAGGCTGGGCATGCGATGATCCGATGGCAACTCCTTACGCTCCTTTAGCCTATGGAAGCTCCCAGGCCCATCCGGTAGATGAAACCATCCAAAGGGCCCTGGGGGCTTCCATGGCTTCCATGTTAGCCTGGGGAGGGTAGGTGAGACGAAGAAACCGAGCATCGACCCTCCACACTCTGAAGACTCCTTGTGAAGACATTGCTTTCTCTTGGCGCGGGGCGCGTTGGTAGACATCCCAGACCTCGGCTTGACACTCCCCCTCTCAGTCGAGCCGAAGGTGCCCCATTTTCCCGCGCCTTGCCGGGCTCTTGTGTCACGAAGACCTCCCGGCCCAGCAGTACAGACCTGTGGCAGTGAGAACCCCACCCGTGGAATGTCTGAGGGGATCCTGTTTGGCGAGGACCCACTTCTCGCACCATTCCATGAACAGGTTCCTCGCCCATGTGAAACGTCGAACTCAGTGTCGACAGCCGCGGGTCAACTTTCGCCTGCTCGACTTGGAAGATTACAATAACGTTTCTAAGACACGGCGTGCAACTAAACTAGGGTGCCCAAAACGGAACCTTCAAGTGAAGACACTTGCGCACCGAGTGATTCGTGTCAATCAAGTTTTCTTGCACCCCACTTGCTTTCAGCAAAAACAAACGCTGCATAGTCAATGTCTTCGAGCAATGCCGCGGCCAAGAGTTCACAATAGAGCTTCCCTTCCGAGACTTTTGCCGGCGCAAAAAGGAACCTCTGAAAATCTGAGCGCCGAGCCGGTCAAACGCAACGCGACGCAACGAGGTGACCTTACCAAGGCAAAACGGAAGACTTCGCCGCAATCACCCTGAATCCCTGAATCTGGCTGGAAACCCTAGCATACTCAGAACTGCACGAAGAGCTCGAAGAACTCGTCAAAGCTGAGGTCCCCGTCACCATTGAAATCAAATCCTTGACCCCAAGGCTTCCGCTGGGCTCTCCTCACTGCTGGGGTTGCGGCGCTTGAAGAGCTGCTCTGCCTCAGCTGGCAGCTTCCGCCGGAGGGAGGCTTAGGCCTGCGGCGTTTGAGGCTGTGGCCACGGGGGTGGCCGGCAACGGCAGGCCAAGGTGCTTGTTCAGCGCCTGGCAGGGCACTTGGCACGTGGGGCCCCGGCCTCCCACTCCCCCCCCCCCCCCCCCGCACTCCCCATTCGCAGGCCTTGAGCACGGTGCGAAGATCTCGAAAGCCTAGGCGGCCCTTCCCAGACACCTCCTGGTAGTACCTAAGGCCACGCGCAAGCGCCCCGGCTTGCAAGTTCTTGCAAGTTGTCAGGCTGCATGGCCTCATGCCTGATGCAAACGTCCGGTTCAGGTGACTTGAATTTGCAAGGCTCGACCTGAAAGGCAAGAGCGGCAAGAGCTCACTTCGCTGCGATGCTGCGGATGCTTGGGTTTGACAGCACCTCGCAAGCTTCTGATTGGCCGAATCATTGTTGCCGCCCACGTTAAGCAAAGCAAACAAACATGGGCAATGTCACTGAAGACAACAGAACACCCACCACCCATACATAGCACGCGTAAGCAAAAACCCAGACATGGGTAATGTCACTGAAGGCAACAAAACACCACTCAAGACAGGAGCGTGCTTCTAGGAGCGCACTGCTCCCTAAAGGCCAAAGTGGGCTTGCAGCCTACTGGTCCGTGCCTCCAGCAACTCTCGGCGCATTTTCCGGTTGACGTCAACCTCTGCAACTCACCAACTGCTCAAGCGAATCTATGCTCTGGGCAATCGCTGATGTGTTTTGTTTGCGCTCCCTCAGGCCTGAGCTCAGAGACCATCAGGGGAAAATATTTAAGTATGTATGAATCAAGTAATCTACGAACTCTTGGGAAGGCCAAATCAAACCATTTGCGGGCCGACCAGAAGGCGAAAGACTCTGAGACTTGATTTCGCTCCCGCCTCGGACTCGGGAATCGCCTTCTCCGCCGGCCGCTCGGGTCTCGCGGGTCTCGGCTCCTTCTCCTTGGCGTCCCTCACGCTCTTCTCGCTCTTCTCCTTGCCCAGCAGCCGGGGGAGCTGCGACCTGATGGCTCTCGAATCGCTCTCTCCCAAAGACACCTGGCCATGGGTCAAAGCCCCGGTTATCCCCCAGTGAACTTCCCAATCCCCACTATAGGTTCTAAAATGGTGAATTCACCTACCAAAATGGGATCCCAAAACGGTTTTGACCCACGGCCTCCGAAACCTCAGGCCCCAGCGCTTGTGAACTCCTTGGAGCGAAACGCTTTTCAACACGCGCCGCATTTTCTTCACCGAACTGTCCTCACCGAGGGCGCAGAAGCAGACTTCTGGAGCTTCAAGTCAGGCCTGTCGGCGCGAGCTCTCAAAACACGGTCGCCACGTGCGTTTGAAACGCATTTGTCTGAGCGCGGGGCAAAGAAGTGCTCCCCTCGCCGCGCTCAATCAAACGAGACCCGGGTCACCGTGCCCTGCCTCCCTTTGGGAATGGCCCATGGGTTTTGCCGGCGCCATGGCAGCAAATTTGCAATGAGATCAGCAAGCAGGGTTGATCTTGCGCAAGGTGCACTTTTTGTGATGGTTTACTTCACAGGTTTTGACATGGGCGAGCAGCGCGGCACCTGGAACTCTTAGCAAGGCCACCACTGCCAGTCTTTGGGCCGTGGCGGGCTCTTGAGGGCGCCAGGCAGGCAGTTAGCACGCCAAGTGCGCAGAACGATCTTTTCATCTTCCTGCATGGTGCAGCCCCCTTGCTTTTTGACACCGTCTGACGTGCGCTATGCTGGCAAGTCTGATCTGCAGTGTCCGTGGCGCCATCTTGGAC
This sequence comes from Effrenium voratum, assembly GCA_963377175.1. Taxonomy (NCBI): domain Eukaryota; class Dinophyceae; order Suessiales; family Symbiodiniaceae; genus Effrenium; species Effrenium voratum. The sequence goes on from CAUJNA010003557.1 coordinate 288,548, forward strand.
GGCCGAATCGCAGCTAATTGTTCTGACCCTGTGCCAAATGCCTATAGTGCACGGCCATGGGCCGCTGGGAATGCCGCCGGTGACAGTCACTCCTCACCTCGAACTGGCAGTGTAAGAACAAAACCCCCGGGCAGCACTCAGGGCCCAGCTGTCCAGCTCGGTCACAAGCTCCTGACTCAAATGATCACGGCCCTGGAGCAGCCGAAAGCCCTGGCCTTGTGGAGAAAAGGATGCTGCAAGGCCATGGTAGCTGTCAGGCGTCGCCTGGGGTCGATGTCCATCAGGCCTGGAGATCGGGGTTGGGAGGCTCTGTACGCCCTGTGGTGTCAGACCTGCCTTGCAGAAATGCGAGGAAGTGATGATGCCTCTCCAGCACAAACCTCGGCACCAGTGGCCCTGAATCCTTTTTGATCCTTCATGCATCTTGCGCCCGGCTCTGTGACAGTGGGCATATCCTCTACATGCTGTACCTCAGGGCACGTGAACACTGTCACCCGTTCCACCCCTTCCACCCCGTCCACCCCTTCCACTTCACGTGGCTCCCGTCCTGTTGGTCGTTGTCGGCGCAGTCAGGCCACAGTAAGCGGCCCGCCGGGTCCTGAGCAGCACCCACCCCCCGGAAGCGCGAGCCGCTCCGGCTGAGCGCCCGTCGAAAGCCACGCCTTTCTCCAGGATTCCTCAAGGCACTCTCTCGCGGCTTCCTCTCCGCGCTCTCCAAGCACAGAAGCAGTTGGATGCTTGCCTGACATGTTAACCGCTTAACCCCTCCTATTGCCACTGCTTTCTTTGCACTTTGCAAGATTTGCCCAGCCCTGCCACCCTGGCCAATCAAAAGATGCCAAAGGGATGTTCACATGCGCAAAGCAGCATGTAAATTCAAACATGTTCCACTCACATGCACCTTTCAAATTCGAATTGCAAAATCAACCGTCGCCTAGCGAAAATTGCCATGGCGATCTGTTTGGCCGGGAAGGGCGGAGCCCGGTCCGACCCAAGCTGAGGCAATGGTTCTCCAGGCTCGGTTTCTTGGGGCTGTCCGTTAGCACTCTCACGCTAAAGTGGGAGTCCTTCCGGGGACAAAACAAAAAAATAAAAAAGAAAGAAACATCACTAAGGCAGTTCTGGGCAAAGCGGCGTTCTGCAACTTGGCTGGCCATGTAGGTCGGGATGCGCTGCTGGGTGACGTGCCTGAGATCGAGTTGGGAACGGCCCTCCACTGACACAAGGCAAGGAGGCAAGGAGGCAAGGAGCTCTACCGCCCCCAGGTGCTCCATCTCATCATGGACCTGAGGCGAAAAAACGACGTCGGCTGCGGTGTCAGGCGTGGCGGTTTCGTTGTCCCGAGGTGCCGGAAAAAGGCGCTCCCCCGTGTAGACCGTCGCCAGCAAGCAACCGAGGCTCCAAAGGTCGGCAGCACAACCTCTCTCGCGGCAAAAGCCGGAGCTTCAGGGGAAAAGTTGGACGCCCAAGTCGCTGAAGATGTGGCTTTTGCATGTGGGGGTTGATCAGCAGGTCGATGGCCATTGGGGAAAACCACTACAAAGATGATGTTTCCCACTAAATGGGAAAGGTTACCCATGGTCATTTGGGGCTGCAGGGAATATTGATCAACCTTCATGTCGCTTTGTTGGTGAGAGAGCACAACTTCAGCCTTCTGCTGCCCGAGTCGCCCCAGTCCAGGCCCAGGATCACCTCCGGCGCTCGGATGTGTCGCGCGCCCACCCGCAGGCGGCTCTTTGGGCCTCGCGCGGGATGCGACTCCTCCGGCAACCCCGCCAAGGATTTTGCTGGGACCGTCTGGGGTCTGCTTGGGGGTTCTATAACAAGAACCTGCTCCTAGGGAATGGTTGTGGGGGGGGTTGCAAAATGAATCCTTCGGACAGGACCAGGGAAGTTCTCTGATGATGCCCCGCCTTCGCGTGTGAACAGGAAAGCCTCCGGACCTGGTGCAACGGGAACCACAATGGCTTGCGCCCCACTCCACTGCAAGAAGCTGGGTGCAGGACTGGTTTCCGGCTCTGTGACGTTGGCTAAGCCAAAGTCAATGACCACCACCTCACATCAGAGGCCGGCGCAAAAGAGCTGCGAGACGGCCCCAAAGAGCAGGGCCAGTAACAAACAATCGCCACTGATTGAATCGGAAGCCAAGGTGCCGACAAAAGCGGTTCTTCTTTTGGCTACCCGTTGAGACCACAGTGAAAAGGATACCCCCCCAACAAAAAAAGAAAAGAAACAAGCCCAAACCAACCCAGCAAGGGCGTCGTGCCTCAAAGGGCCACCGCGGTCTGGCCGCCATGGCGTCGGGATCCGACAGCCTCGGGTGCGGGCGCAGCTCGAAGTCTGGCTTCCGCAGCATGACGTTGGTGCACCTGCGGCTAGACGGCGCATGTCCAGTCACTGTCTGAGCTGTCCTCAGATCACTATTAGTGGGCTAAATGGAAAACCCCACTAAACACTAAAGGCTAAAAAGCTAAGGGGATGGCTGGGAGACACCAAGACATGTTGTGCCTGGCTCACAGGCCGCCTCAATCATGAAACAAGCACTGCAACAAGGAGCTGTAGGCTGCCAGGAGGAATCCACCATGCGCGATCGTTCCTTTGGAACAATTTTACCGTGGGGTATGTCTCCAGCGTTCCGGGGACCCTTGGTTTCCCACCGGTTCCTCCCTTAACAAATTCACCGTTACCCTCGAAAACGGCGCGCAAACACAGAGCCATCCAGGCACTTCAGGTCACCATGCGCCAGGCCCATGCTGCTGAAGAAAGCCAGGCATTGCACCAACTGCAACGCCATGAGTCGGATGTCGGCCTGGGACTCAGGCGACAACCTAAGGCCTTGACGTCTAATCAGTCTAATCTTTGTCTTTTAGGTAACCCACGGATTTTGGCTTCCCCTCACCACCAAAAAAGTTTGTCTTTTAATCCACAGATGTTGGCTTCCCCTCACCACCACAAAAAAAGGGGGGGGGGCCAGCTCTGGGACAAGGACAGACTGTCTCGTGAAGCGGTGCTTGAGCCCGTGGCCATGTAGAGCCCTCCCTCGCCCTCTTGCAGAAGGGCGCGCAGGTTCATGGCCAACGGCTCCATGACGATGCAAAAGAAGCTCAGCTCCTGGGCCAACCGGATCCGAGGCAATTCTTCACTTTTGTTGCTTGTTTTTTGTTTGTGTTTTGTGCTCTTCCTTTTTTTTTCTCTTAGGACTGGGCAAACATAGGCGTCCCTTTTTTCTTTGTTGGCTTGGGACTGGGCGAAGATAGGCGTCCCTTTTTTCTTTGTTGGCTTGGGACTGGGCGAAGATAGGCGTCCCTTTTTTCTTTGGGACTTGGCGTTGGGACTGGGCGAAGATAGGCGTCCCTTTTTTCTTTGTTGGCTTGGGACTGGGCGAAGATAGGCGTCCCTTTTTTCTTTGTTGGCTTGGGACTGGGCGAAGATAGGCGTCCCTTTTTTCTTTGTTGGCTTTGGCTTTTGGTCGACTGGGAACTGGCGAAGATAGGACAGGCTGGAATTTCTCTTTTTTTGCTTGGGTCTTGGCGAAGAAAGCGGTGTCCCTATTTTCCTGTGTTGGCTTGGGACTTGGGGCGACATATAGCGCCCTTTTTTCTTTGTTGCTGTTGTGGGACGGGGCGAAGATAGGCGTCCCTTTTTCTTTGTTGCTTTTGGCGAAGATAGCGCCCTTTTTTCTTTGTTGGCTTGGGACTGGGCGAGATAGGCGTCCCTTTTTTCTTTGTTGGCTTGGGATGGGCGAAGTGGCTTGGGAAATGGGCGAAATAGGCGTCCCTTTTTTCTTTGTTGGCTTGGGTCTGGGCGAAGATGGCGTCCCTTTTTTCTTTGTTGGCTTTGGGGATGGGCGAAGATAGGCCTTTTTTTTTTTAAGCGTACCCTTTTTTCTGTTGGCGTGGCTTGGACTGGGCTTAAGCCTTGCAGGCGACCCTTTTTTCTTTGTTGGCTTGGGAACTTGCGAAATGGGCTGAAGATAGGCGTCCCTTTTTTTCTTTGTTGGCTTGGGACTGGGAAGAGAAGATAGCGTCCCTTTTTCGTTTGTTGGGCTTGGGACTGGGCGAAGATAGGCGTCCCTTTTTTCTTTGTTGGCTTGGGACTGGGGCGCCTCTAGGCGTCCCTTTGTTTCTTTGTTGGCTTGGGACTGGGCGAAGATTAGGCGTCCCTTTTTCTTTGTTGGCTTGGGACTTGGGCGAAGATTAGGCGTCCCTTTTTTCTTTTGTTGGCTTGGGGACTGGGGCGAAGATAGGCGTCCCCTTTTTTCTTTGTTGGCTTGGACGGGGCGGAAGATAGGCGTCCCTTTTTTTTCTTGTTGGCTTGTTTTTTTTTTTTTTTTTTTTTTTTTTTTTTTTTTTTTTTTGGACTAGCGTCCTCCCCCTTTTTTTCTTTGTTGGCTTGGGACGGCGAAGATAGGCTTTGTTGCTTGGGACTGGGGCGAAGATAGGCGTCCCTTTTTTCTTTTTTCTTTGTTGGCTTGACTTAGGGTCTCTTCTTTTTCTGTGGCCTTGGGAGGTGTCGAAGGCGTCCCTTTTTACTTTGATGGCTTGGGACTGGGCGAGATGGCGTCCCTTTTTTTCTTTGTTGCTTGGGACTGGGCCGAAGGATAGGCCTTTTTTCTTTGTTGGCTTGGGGACTGGCGAAGAGGCGTCCCTTTTTTCATTGTTGGCTTGACAACGGGCGAAGAATAGGCGTCCCTTTTTTCTTTGTTGGCTGGGAATAGCGTCCCTTTTTTTGTTGGCTTGGGCGAAGATAGGCGTCCCTTTTTTCTTTGTTGGCTTGGGACTGGGCGAAGATAGGCGTCCCTTTTTTCCTTTTTTCATTGTTGGCTTGGGACTGGGCGAAGATAGGCGTCCCTTTTTTCGTTTGTTGGCTTGGGACTGGCGAAGATAGGCCGTCCCTTTTTCTTTGTTGCTGGGACTGGCGAAGATAGGCTCCCATTTTTCTTTGTTGGCTTGGGACTGGGCGAAGATAGGCGTCCTTTTTTCTTTGTTGGTTGGATCTGGGCCGTCAAGTCCCTTTTTTTTTGGCATGGGTGGGCGAAGATAGGCGTCCCTTGGGACTGGGCGAAGATAGGCGTCCCTTTTTTCTTTGGCTTGGGCAGGGGGATACTGGGCGAAGATAGGCGTTCCCTTTTTTTTTTGTTGGCTTGGACTGGGCGAAGATAGGCGTCCCTTTTTTCTTTGTTGGTTTGGACTGGGCGAAGATAGGCGTCCCTTTTTTTCTTTGATTGGCTTGGACTTGGCGAAGATAGGCGTCCCTTTTTTTCCTTGTTTCTTTGTTGGCTTGGGATCTGGGCGAAGATAGGGTCCCTTTTTTCTTTTTGGGGGGGTTGGCTTGGACTAGGGCGAAGATAGGCGTCCCTTTTTTTTCTTTGGAGTTGGCTTGGGGCGGAGGCGTCCTTTTTTTTTGTTGGCTTGGACTGGCGAAAATAGGCGTCCCTTTTTTCTTTGTTGGCTTGGGACTGGGCGAAAATGAATCCAAGATAGGAGGGCGTCCCTTTTTTCTTTGTTGGCTTGGGAAATGGGCGAAGATAAGGCGTCCTTTTTTCTTTGTTGGCTTGGGGACTGGGCGAAGATAGGCGTCCCCTTTTTTCTTTGTTGGCTTGGGGACTGGGCGAAGATAGGCGTCCCTTTTTTCTTTGTTGGCTGGGACTAGGGCGAAGATAGGCGTCCCATTTTTGGCTTCTTTGTCCCTTTTTTTTCTTTGTTGGCTGGAGGGCGAGATAGGCGTTCCCTCTTTTTTCTTGTTGGCCTTGGACTGGGCGAAGATAGGCGTCCCTTTTTTCTTTGTTGGCTTGGGACTGGGCGAAGATAGGCGCCCTTTTTTTCTTTGTTGGCTTGGGAACTGGGCGAAGATAGGCGTCCCTTTTTTCTTTGTTTGGCTTAAAATGGGCGAAGATAGGCGTCCCTTTTTTCTTTGTTGCTTGGGACTGGGCGAAGATAGGCGTCCCTTTTTTCTTTGTTGGCTTGGGACTGGGCGAAGATAGGCGTCCCTTTTTTCTTTGTTGGCTTGGGACTGGGCGAAGATAGGCGTCCCTTTTTTCTTTGTTGGCTTGGGACTGGGCGAAGATAGGCGTCCCTTTTTTCTTTGTTGGCTTGGGACTGGGCGAAGTTAGGCGTCCCTTTTTTCTTTGTTGGCTTGGGACTGGGCGAAGATAGGCGTCCCTTTTTTCTTTGTTGGCTTGGGACTGGGCGAAGATAGGCGTCCCTTTTTTCTTTGTTGGCTTGGGACTGGGCGAAGATAGGCGTCCCTTTTTTCTTTGTTGGCTTGGGACTGGGCGAAGATAGGCGTCCCTTTTTTCTTTGTTGGCTTGGGACTGGGCGAAGATAGGCGTCCCTTTTTTCTTTGTTGGCTTGGGACTGGGCGAAGATAGGCGTCCCTTTTTTCTTTGTTGGCTTGGGACTGGGCGAAGATAGGCGTCCCTTTTTTCTTTGTTGGCTTGGGACTGGGCGAAGATAGGCGTCCCTTTTTTCTTTGTTGGCTTGGGACTGGGCGAAGATAGGCGTCCCTTTTTTCTTTGTTGGCTTGGGACTGGGCGAAGATAGGCGTCCCTTTTTTCTTTGTTGGCTTGGGACTGGGCGAAGATAGGCGTCCCTTTTTTCTTTGTTGGCTTGGGACTGGGCGAAGATAGGCGTCCCTTTTTTCTTTGTTGGCTTGGGACTGGGCGAAGATAGGCGTTTCATGTTTCTTTTTCTTTTGCTTAGGCGTCCCAAGGTAAAACGGTCAGGCACTTGGGGGGTGAGGCCAACAGAGCCTGCCTGGAGCATCCCGATGAAAATGCGGACTGGAGCACACGTGCCCACAAATTGTGCACTGGGCTGCAAAGATAGGGTGCGACAGGAAGCCCGAGCAAAGAAACCAACACAACTCCCCACCCACCACTGCGCTTCATTCTGTCTCGTTCTCTGTGGCCTCGAGTTTGAGGAGACGCGCACGCCCCACTTGATTGCTCCCCACGCCGTCTGCAGCCAAGCCACATGCTCAAAGACGTCCAGAAGGCGCACCACGTGGCGCTGTGCCAGCTCGCGGTCGTGGCGCCTGAACCCAGATCGCCAATGCCCGGGAGCTGGCTTTAGGCATCTGGGGATCTTCTCTGGGCATGCGATTCTTTCACAGAATGAGTTCCAGTCAGCGCGAAGAGGCTAGCCGCGAGGTGCAGTTGAGCCGCTGCATCTTTTGCAGCATGGCCACTTCGGTTTCAGCGTGCCTGCAGGCATGGAGCGCGGCCTCACAACTCACAAAGGGCCAAAGAACAAGTTGAGCCTTCAAGCGACTCAGTCGATAGTCGCAGGGACCAAAACGCAGCACGAACTGGAACCAGCCTGTGAGGGTATCAGCAGGCCAACGCTTTGTCTCCAAGTAGTGTCTGTTCTTCGCTTCCCTGCAAAGCCACCTCCAAAAAAGAAGGAACCTCCAAACACTCCCCCCCCAAGTTTCTGTTTTGCGGCTTCCCTCTAAGCCATCCCAAACCCCCAACAACAACAAAAAACACCACCCCAAAACTCTTTGACAAACCAAATTCTTACCACTAAAAAGCGGGTGCTCCTCCCTGCACCCCGACCCCCGGTTCCCGCCGGTGGATCCGTCCTCCGCTGGCGTCTGGCAGGTCTGGCCACCTTCACGGCCACCATCTCCCCCGTCATCTTGTCGCAACAGCCTCGGGCCACGGGAGGGCCAAGGCAGCCACCCTGGTTTACTTGTGGAAGCCCAAAAACAAGGTGGACCACCGAATCTCTCAGTGGGGATGAGGGAGGTTGGGAATGAAATGTTGGGATTTGAAAGGAAAACGGTCAATCCCGGATCCCGGCTGAGAGCCAGCCAGAATCTAAGCCGGTTGCCACTGCCCCCAAACCAACCCACAAAATGCTGGATCGCATTATCAAAAGGGGGACTACTATTGGGTGCTTCATCGGGGGCGTATTCGCAATTTGCTCCTTGGACGGTGGCTTAGGGGAACTAAATAATCCATCCGGCCCTAGGGCTCCCCGACCCCTGCCATTCCAGGTGCGCCCTAAGGAACTTTGACTCCCCTTTTGAACCGAAGGCAAAAGCACACCAGCCATCCTAAAGGAAAGCAACATCAATCTTCAGCAACACATTACTCAGAGGTCCCTGTCGGATGATCGACATAGCATTTTGTTCGTGGGGGGTCTGGGGTCGACTTGGCCCTGACTCTGATTGGCCCAGGGCTCCCGGCCAAGCACGCGCCCAGAGGCGCCATCTCCGAAGACCTCCTCCACCACGTAGCGGCCTTACTCCCACCCTGGACCAACCCACCTCAACGCCCCACCCGGACCCAAGCCACCAGCCACCAAGCCACCAAGCCACCAAGCCACCAAGCCACCAAGCCACCAAGCCACCAGCCACCAAGCCACCAAGCCACCAAGCCACCAAGCCACCAAGCCACCAAGCCACCAAGCCACCAAGCCACCAGCCACCAAGCCACCAAGCCACCAAGCCACCAAGCCACCAAGCCACCAAGCCACCAAGCCACCAAGCCACCCACCTACCAACCCACTCACCCCCCCGCGCTTTGTTTTCCCCGGCGATTCCGCGCCTTCTTCGCCCAACGCCGTGCCCGGCTCCACCTCGATGTGCGGCGGCCCGCCATCGCGGTGCCGAGGCGACCTCTCGCCCGAGCGGGTGCGCCTCACCGCGCTGAGCGCTCGGAAACTCAAACATAGAATCTCCCAGAGTGTGACGGGCAGTGTGTGCAAGACTTATCTACAATTTCACCGTAACATCCCTATTTGCGATTACTAGCCATTCCAACTTCATGCAAGCGAGTTGCAGCCTACAATCCGAACTGAGATAATATTCATAGATTTGACTATTGTTTTTTTTTTTTTTTAAAGATTACATTGTTGCTTCTTTTGTCATATGGGGGGTGTTTTGGTTTGTGGGGAGGGAAGGGAAGGGCCCTGGATTTCCTTTAAAACCGGCACGAAAAAGAGGTACCCTCACTCCCACTAACCTGGCACCTGACAGAGGCTCCCTACAAGAGGAGAATGATCTTCCAGGTACCCTCCCACAGCTGCTATGTTAGTGGAAGGGAGGGTAGTTACCCTGACAGAGGGAGAAACTCACACACACACACACACACCACATTGCCTTCTTCAACCAACCTGCCCACCAACCATCGTGCCTGCCACTGGCTCGCCCCTGGCGCCTGCGCCGCTCCCGCTTTGAGCCTCCGGTTCTCGACATCCCCCAAGCTGCCGTTCCGAGGTCCCGTGCCGTCGCCTGCGCCCTGGACGCTTTGCGACCTCTGCAAGAAATCACGAACCCAGCCACTGCTGCAAGCCATGTCCGCCGATTTTTTGTTGCCTGACACCTCCCCAAGTTTCAATCGACTTCGGATGCCGACCTGTGGCTACCGCTGCTTGGGCGACCTGGCAGCCGAGAGCACTCCAGAAAGTGCCACACTGGCGTGAGATTGCTTTCGTCCCCCGTCCCCGCACGACCCCGGGAAAAAACAGACAACTGGCAAGCGTCTAGGCCTTTTGCCGGGACATCCCCTACGGATCCACCAGTTGCTTCCGTCTCAGCCCCACCTTGGCTTCTGCTGCGGTGCCGCTGGCGCTTGCGGTGCCGTGTGCCACGGCCTTCTGCCATCACCTCGGGGCCCTGCCCGAAGACATTGGAGTTCCATGGCTTTGCCCCAAACCCACCGAAAGCTCCCTTTCGCCATGCGGATGCCGGCGTGCTATGCATCGGTGAATGCAACAGTACGTGGAACGAGGCTGCAGTGGTTCGAAGGCTCTCTGCATGTGCAGAAGCGCATAGGAAAGTGAAGCCAGCGACCCGTCTTTCGGCTCTGCGACATGTTCTCCGTGCAGTCTCACTGCGCAATCTGTCTGGGCAACCACTGCCCCCTCGCAGCTTCTTTGCGCTCCCTGCGCAATCCTTCTGAATGGTCCCCCGGTGCAACGTAGTCGTGCAAGTTCTTTCAAGTTCTCTCGGGCAGTTTCTCCGTGGTTCTCTTGTACTTTCCGCTGGCGCAAGCTCTCTAGCTCTCGCGCATTAAAGACTCTCGCGCAAGTTATCTCGTGCATGTGCTCGTGTGCAAATTGTATCTCGCTGCAATGTATCTTGTGCAATTGCTCTTGTGCAAGTTCCCTGGTGCAATTTGTCTGGGGCCACTTCTCTTTTGCTTTTTTTCATGCAACTTATTTGGTGCGAATATATTAAGCAGATTCCCTGATGCAATTGTTGGTGGGCAACTTCTCTTGTTTAAGTTCTCTGGTACAATTACTGTCTTGCGCAAGTTCTCTTGCGCAGATTCTCGCTGCAAGTCCCCCTGTCACGATAATTGCTTGAAAAACCCTGTTCACTGCTTTCGGGAGATCCTTCCTCCCCACCTCCCAACCCCACCCCTCTTGCTGGAATTTGCATGGTCAGAAAGAGGCTAAACAACTGCATAATCGCAAGCAACTCACTGAGGTCGGGGCTGTCCCGCTACAGCACTGGCATTGAAAACGACATCAGCTGATGCTGTTTTATAGCTGCTAGCTGGATCCTTCCGCTTCTTTCTGATTTCCGGGAATCTCAAGGATGAAAAAGCGACCTCTTTTGCGAACGAATGAGTCGCGTGTTTGACTGCTACCAGCACTCTGGGCTCTGGTTCCTTCCTCTCCTGCGCACAGTCGCGCTGGGTGGGCCATGAAGGCAAAGCTGGCCGAGTAATTCGAGCAGTGCACATGCCAAATCACGCAGTTGCGGCCTTCTTGATTTCAGTGGCTTACTCCACGTTTTGGACTTGAAAACCGCACTGAAAGCTGGCAACGTTTGCCAGTGACGCTGCCCTTTTGAGTCTGCTCTAGACAAGTCCCCTTACGTATCAAGCGAAGCCTCGAGGCCAGCTTTCCGGACAGCTCCCCGCTTGAGTCCGTTCCGGTTGCTTTTTTGTCATCGCAAGCTTGCCACATGTTCTGCTAGGTGGCCCGGTATGGTGAAATCCCCGGGCAAGTCGACGCTTGGGAAAAGACCTTCTGGAACAGGAAGTTGCAGAAAGTGGGACAAGGCTGCCCAGCCGTCCGCCCAGTCGTACACCAGCAGCCGGTGGGCCGGAATTACTTCCTGCCCAAGTGAGCGACCTAATCGGAAGCTTCACACGAGGTCGGCTCACCCGACTTAGCACCTGCGAACACTCGAGCAAGCAATGCATTCCCGGCTTTTCCATGCTTTCCCTTTTTGGGGAATCGGCGTTCGGTCCTGCACACGCGCGATGTGGCGCTTGAAGTTGTCCATGCATGCCTTCTTGGAGGAAGCGGTGGGTGTGTGCCAGTTGCAGCCCCAAACACCCACGGCGTTGCACTTCTTCTGCCACGAAGGCCTCGGCGAAACGCGAAGCGCAACGCGAGGCGCAAAACGGCTCACACGCCAAGCAGCGCAAACTTCAGAGGGTCGCCGTTGGGGAACAATCCCCGCTCCATCGCCAGGTAGTTCTCGTACCAGGCCTCCGGATCTTTGACCTGCAGCACGAACTTGGCCTCTGGGAACGTCTCCATCACCTCCTTGGGCTATGCCCCACATGAAAAACCTCTTGGCGACTGTGCGATCGAAGGGGGGACGCAGCTGAGCGCAGAACCCGGGTGAGACATGGAGAAAGGAATCTCCGTCCGCCTCTTTCTTCCCCCTTTGGTTGCTGGTGCTTGACATGCAGCTGGATGCTTGAGCTCATGCCAACAGTCTCCAAAGTCAATAACACTGGAAGAAAGAGAGCTTCCATCCCAACGAGGTCGTCCACAACTCCTCTGAAAGGGGGGGGGGGGGGTTGAAACTGAGCACGCGAGTAGCTCCTCGTACAAGAGGTGGAAGGGCTCATCCATGGCCGCGTCATACTTGCTCAGTGTGGCCCACACATTTTCCAGTGTGCCATTGCCAAAGAGATACTTGCACCTAGCGCGAGGCAAAGGTATCACACAAAAAAAGGCCGGGCTGCGACCCTTTCCAGACAGGGCCGGACAAGTAGCACAACATGGGCCTCCCCCCCCTTCCGCCGCAGGCACGCCGTTTTCCGCTCCGATTGGTGGTAGCCGCTGTGCAGGGCCTCCATCCCCAAAATCTGCATGGCCGCGTGCATGGATTGCGTGCCGGTCCTTGGGGGGCCAACCTGGGCGCGACGGCCGATGCCCCGCAGAAACGGGGGGGGGGGAGTTGATGGGGCACTGGACGCCTTCAAAATCCGAAGGCTAGGAAAGGCATCCATCAGGCGATTCTTGAAGGCTAGAATTGTGGGCATCAAAACAGGTCCTTCATGCTTCCTTTTGCACTGGAAGCGAAGGTGGGTCTTTGAAATGGGAACACGCTAAGGCTCTGAACAGCAAGATGCTGCTGGGACCGACATCTCCCCACATGACATGGCATGACAACCACCAGGCGCTGTCAAAACTGCCCAACAGAAAACGAGCTATTTCAGCATGACAATCCTCACTTTAAGAACTGCCAAGACATGTCACTTCGGTGTAGCACGCAGGGGCATGAATTCGTCATGTGCATTTCAGTCCCCTCCCAAAACTATGCATGCGATGTCATGCGATACTGGGCAATTGACTCTGCCACAGCGATCCCTCCAATTCCCCACCCCAAAGCTCCGCTCAAGGCACATCGAGCACCTTGAGGGCATGAGCTGCGCTCAGCAGCCCGATCAAATAGAGCATGGGGTTCGGTCCACGCCCTGACACACCCAACGGGTGTCAGGGCGTGCAGCGTGCCTTCAGCATCTTGAGCCACCAACCACCGCGCATGGCATGTCACGCTGTGACCTGATTGAAGGTGCCCAAGCAGCACTATCGCGCCCGGCTCTCTTTTCTCCCAGACGGGCTCTGAAACGGGCAGCTCAATCTTGGACCTGATGTCACAAGCACAAACCCAAACGCCACGCAACTCCACATGCACAAATCTCTGCTGGCAAAGCCTTGGGCTGACCCTGAGAGAAGGCGTCAAGCCGCACATGTCCCAAGCTTGCTGCATAATGTATCCGACTACGACGGTTCTCAGGGTCCAGGACCTGCGAAAGTGCCAGCCCACGGTGCTTCTGGCATGACATGTGCTGCTTGCGGAACTCCGTGCCTTTGTCTCGGACACAATGTACCCACCGTGCCTCAGCACAAACTTGCCTGGACATGCTATGAGGTGGGGGGGGGGGGATGGGGCTCTCCCAAGCCCGGTGCTCAACCGGTTTGGTGATCAGCACGTGCCCAGGGCCTGGAAAAATGACTCGTACCACGGAACTGCGGCCACTGTTGGAGGCAAGGACCTGGTGGCGATGTGAAGGCTCCGCGTATCCGGAGACCTCTGGGTGCCAGGCAACCGATCTCATCAGCTGCCGCAATGAGAGCTTCTGCCACGTTGAACTCCTGGGGCTCAAGACAAAGCGACTCCATCCGATAGCTCCAGCGCGCCTCACGCTCAGAGGCCTTCTGCGCAGTGACATCGCCACAGCGACCTCGATGGCCACCCAGCCCGGAAGCCTGCATCTGGAACATCCACAGGTCCTCTTCTCCCTTCAGGGGAATCCATCTATCATAACTTCATGTCCAAACCTTAGAATCAGCACAGGGGTCCGGCAAACCTCACGAACAAAAGAGGCAGAGATCCTCAAAGCACGCAGGAAACAGCAGGTTTTTGGGGCTGCCGCCGCTGGTGAAAGCGATGACAGCGGGACCGGCTCCCGAGAGGCACCTCAAACGCTGACGCCCACGGCTGACCCGACTCGAATTCCAGGGATCCGTGTGCTGGTCTCTCCCAGTTCCGGCTCCAATTCTGGCGAGTCATTTCAATTCAGACCTGTAATATCCTGTAATTCAGAATCCAACCGAACCTAGAGTGAGTCTTGGATGGAAGTCGACAGCTCCCTTTGCAAAAGGACAGTCTTCCAGACCCCTGCCAGCTTCCATGACCCTCTCTCTCTCTCTCTCTCTTGTTTGTCGTTCTTTGTTGGATCCAAGCTCCCAGAAGCCTCTGAGGGCTGAGCGCGCCGTGGGCACCGGCGTCCAGGGCGGCTCGGATCAGCGGCTTGAGATGTGGATGGATCGGCCTCGAAGCTCGCCACTGGGCCCGTTTCCCGATGCCCCGCTAAAAGCTTACCCTTTAGTGGGTTAAATACGGAAACTAATCGCTAAACAGGCTGAAAAGCTGAGGAACCTAGGGAGCCGCCAAGACTTGGTCGCTCGAATGACCCTGAAACCCCTCCGATCTTTACCGAGGTTTACCCAGGTGTGGTTCAGTATGGTTGGCCTACCTCTACCTGAAAACTATTGAGAGCGATCGAGAAATTATCTTTCTTGGATTGGCGGGGTTCACAGGACGAGGGGGACAACCACTTTGGAGGTCGAGTTTGAGACATCCCCATGTTAGACTGAGATCTGTCGTGTATTCCCGGGGGGGCGTACCGTCTATGGCTGGTCTACCTCTGATTTGTTTATAAACCTTCCTCTGGTGATCACGCAGGTTCCTTGCAGAACAGCCTCCCATAGGCTTAATCTCATGCCTCCCCCATAGCAGCTGTGCCCAGTGCAAGCAAATTCTTGGGCCCTTTCTGGATTGTCCCTGGAGCCCCTGAGGGCAATGCGCGCGCTGTTCTTGGTGCAGCGCGTCCTCAGGCAAGCTGACCGCTGACGTGACCGGAGGATGATTGGCTCGGCGGTTCGCACTCCTCCGTGCCGTGCCGTAACCATTCCATGTTCCCGGTCGCAAAGGCTGCAACCTTGGGCTGCACCAGCACCAGCTCAGCCAACTTGCCCACTTGCTTTTCCGGGGCCCCACACCAAAACAGCCACACGGCCGCAGTTGAAAATCGCATCCTAGCGCCCAGAAATTTGGGTCAGCTTAGACCGAGCTTGCGGCGCTTGCTTCTGGATCGCTGGCCTGCATCGCGATCTGCTCCTTGAGCAGCAGCCGCGCCTCACTCGTTTCTGTCCTGCCAGGCCGCCAGGCCGCCAGGCCGCCAGGCGCCCGGTGGCCGCCGAGCAGATCAACAGGCGGACATTTTTCCATGGCGCCTCACCCTTCGCGCATGCCTTGGGCAGCTCCGTGGCGACTTTCCGTGAAACGCGGTGAGACATCTTCAATTCCCATCGCCGAGTGAAGTACATCCTCTAGTCATGCCCAGTCCAGTCACAGGAAGGAAACGCCAGATCGCACGGAAGGTTTCATTCGCTCTGACAAGCGCTTCACAAGGTCGTTGAGCCGTGCGGCCAGAGCCTTCTCGCGCACGGCACGGCCTGCCTGCGGCTGGGGTGGCCACTGCCGCTCTCGCATGGAGCCGTCCTCGCGGGGGCAGCAGGCCGGCATCCGGCTGCTGCGGCTGCGCACCATGGCCAAGCGCCCCACGGCCTCGCAGAACTCCGGGAACTGCAAGCTGCGGACGCCCGCTTGGAAGTTGGGCTGGGGCTGCCTGGCCAAGGCGTAGATGGAGGCCACGTGCTTGGAGGTGAAGGAGCGGTCGCAGAGCCGCACCAGCTGCGCCAAACGCTGGAAGGCCACCTCGCTGTACCCGAACCTCTCCCAGGCCTCCCGCAGCGTCTTGGCGTGCGAGGCCAAGGCGTCGCTGTAGTCCCCGGGCCGCAGCGCCAGGCCCCGCGGGAAGGGCCCCACCGGCACCTGCAGCACACGCCCCGCCACCACCTCGTCCGCGAAGCGCACGATGGCCAGCCCGGCCGCGTTCGCCGCGCTCGCCGCGTTGGCCTCGGCCTCCGTCTCGTGGGCGTGGGCCAATGAGGCGTAGGCGAGGGCCGCCCGAAGCATCACCTCGAAGAACTGGGGACGCGTCACCACACCCTCCGTCGCCCGCGTGTTGGAGGCATTGGCCAACGTTTGGGTCACCATGACGTGCACGTCCTGCATCTGGAGCCCGTTCCTGCGCCCGCTCCGGTCCACCACGCCAGCTTCATCAAAAACACTGTACATGTCCACGTACCGCACGAAGGGCCACTGCGAGCGACCAGCAAAGAGGGCATAACACTCATAGTAAGTGTGGTAGCGGCTGCGCAGGCCCTCTTTGACAGCCTCTTCGTCATCTATGTGACAAACATCGTTGAGGTAGATGTTCTGAATATCTTCCTCGTAGCAGTCCGCCAGTGCCTGCAACCGCGCTGGGCCCTGACTCCAATCGCCGATCTCCTCTTCAGTGACACCGGCCTCCGGTGGGCCCTCAGGAATTTGGAAGTCAGGGTTGCGCTGGGCCTCTGCAATCCAGCACCCTGGCGGCAGCTTCTTTGCAGGTTCTGGCGCGCCATCTTGCTGCTTGGTCGGCTTTGGGGGAGGTGTTACCACCTGCCAATCCTTGAAGCGCTCCAAATGAAGAGCTCGACTGATGATCAGCTCACTATGCTCCTCGCCTTGCGCCGGCTCGGGGATGACCTCCTGCCCGCAGTTCTCCGCCGCCCATCTATAGCAGGCGGCTTGGATCTTCATAGTATCCTCTCGGGTTGCAGGGGGCGAAGGAGAAAAACCGTCAGGCGATCAGTTTTTCAGACAGCCATCAACACCTCCTAGGCCAAACTCTCTCTCTCTCACACCCATCTGTCCTCCACAAGGCTGTCCTCGCAGCCCAAAAGGTGCAGGCAGGCCAGCGATACAGATCGGGCAAGGAGGTCGCAAAGCTCCGGTATGCACTCCGGATACATGAGGTTCTCAGCCAGGTCCAAGTGTGCAAGCCTTGCCTCAGCACAGAAGTTTGACGGAAGGAACTGACCTTTCAATCAACCAACCTAGCCAAACCCGCCGTATCCATGCAAAAAGCAATTGAAGAGAACACATCAGCCGCAAACCCTGTCCCCGCGGAGTTCGAAAAGGTCGAGGAGCATGAAGCTTCACTGCTTGGAAGAGCGTGTTGATGGCACCAGCGCTGCCATTCAGCTGGTTCCGCCGCAGGGAAAGCTCCAACAAGAGGCGGCTTCGCAGGATGCCCTCCAACGCCAAGTCTTCAAGGCTGCTGTCAGTCAAGCCGCACTCATTCAAACACAGGACCTCCAGCTGGGTTGCTGGCAGGCACTTTGCCAGAGCCGTGACGCAACTGGGTGAAAGCCACGTTTGGGAAAGGTTCAGGCTACGAAGGGAGCAGCGCGACAGCTGAACCAAGACTGGGAGCAGAATTGGGATGGGCTCGACCTTCTCCTCTTCCGCGTCTTCCTGCTCCTCCCGCGCAAATTTGGCCATGGCCTCCTCCCTCTCCTTAAGCCGCGCATCCAGCAAATGCGCGGACATAAGCCCGGCCACATCCCCCAGCTGTGCGAAGTCTGGGCGTTCCTTGCCCAAGGCCTGGCGGCTGCGGGTGTACGCCGCCATGGCGCGCTCCGGCAGCTCGTCCTCGTCGATGTCCGCGCCCAGGCCGCAGGCTGCGAGGCTCAGCGTCTGGAGCGATCGGCCCGTCTTCGAGCGGAGCCCCGTGAAGAGCGCGAGCGCGCTGCGGTAGCTCATCGCCAGACCCGACAGAGACATCACCTGCAGCTGCCCCGCAAAGGCCGCCTCCACCACGGCCGCGGTGCCCATGTCGGGCATCATGCAGTCCTCCACCTTCAAAGTCTTGGGCGCGGAGCAGCGCACAGCCGCCGCCAGGGCATAGCAATGCTTCGTCTCGTCCAAGCTGGCGCCTACCACCTCGACAGTTTCTCCGAAAATCGGGGGCGGGTCATACGGCACCAGCCCGAATTGTCGGCAGGCCTCGCGATAGACCTGCCCCGCCTGGAACATGCTCTGCTGGGCACTTGGCTTCCCCTTCCCGCTGGCCGGGCGCGCAATCGCTGGCTCCGAGAGATGCGAGGGCCGCTCCGCGGATTTGAGCAGCGCCGGCAGCAGATCCGCATAGACGCCGATGGCCTGGGAGTCCTCGATGCCGGCGATGGTGGGGCGCTTGGGGGATGCGCTCGGCTCTGATGGAGTCGAGGGTGCACGGGGCGGAACCTGCAGGTGCTCCGGCACGTAGTAGGCCGCGGAGAACTCCTCCACACTGGGCCAGCGCTTTACGAACTCCTTCGAGGCCTTGCGCTCCTTGATGCTCGTCTTGCTCATGGTTTTGCTCATCCTTTTGTTCATCGGCATCTCCTTCATCCCTTCCTTCAGCTCGTCCAGGTCCACCCAGTCCAAGTTGGCCCCCGTCCTGGCGATGGCCTCCGTGCACAGGTCCTCTGCGAGCCCCTGGCGCGCCTCCAAGGCCTGGGCGCGCACCATCACCGCGTCCGGGCCCACCGTCAGGGCCTCCGACAGCGGCGGCATCTTCTTGGCCGAGGACACCGCCGCGCTCACCTTCAGCACGTCCAGCTGGTCCAGCTGCTGCTCGATGTCACTCTCCTCTTTGGCCTTGGCTGGGAAGGAAAGGCTCCGCAGCACCTTCCGGCCTCTTTTGTGAGACGAGGTGTGGAGTGTCTTGAGATCTGCCTTCGGCAAAGACCGCAATGCCTTGTCCAATCGCGCGGCCTTGGACAGCAAGAAGTCCACAGTCTCCAGCTGCGCGGCTGTTCGGGACATGTCCTTCCACGAGGCTGAATCTAAGAATCTAAAGCTAGTTCTGAGCCGCAGCTGAGCAAAATGCAATGCTGTATCCTGCCCTGCTTGCCATGACCAGTGCTGAGTTGAATTTGCAGCCGGCGTTAGGCCCAGACGCGTGGTCAGGACAGAAGACCACGCACATCAGGCCATGCGGCATGGTGACGCGGTCTGTCCACCTTCGCTTCGCTTGCAGCGCTTGGCGCTTAGGGCCGTGCCAAACCAACCGGAAACCCCTCAGCCAACTTTTCAAGACGAGCCACCAGCGAGAACCATTGTGGATACCCAGCTGGAAGCCGCCGTAGATGCACGGCGCCACCTCCGAGACCCGGGTGACCCCCCCCGGAACTAGTACGAATCCCAAGGCATCGCTCTTGGCGCTTCGGCGACGGACAACACTTTGTTGAGTCACAGGCGTTGTCTGGGTGCCCTTCCAGGTTTGTGGCCTCAGAAAAGGTAATTGGGAAAACACGCGGAAGGGAAACACTCGGAACACTCGGAACACTCGGAACACTCGGAGCCCCGCAATCTGCAACAGCTCCTCCTCATTCTTCACCTGGCAAAGGAACCCTCCAGTAAGAACCGCGCAAGGAGCCAAAAAAACGCGCGCGCACTTCTCGCGCGCTTCGCTCCTGTCTGGATCCGCACGGCTCGGTGAAACTGAGCGGTCCGTGGCCGCCTAGCCCTTGGCGAAATCGCTGGCCCTCAAAGGCTCCGTCCGCAAAGAAACGGCCTGAGTGAGGCGCACAAAACCCGGAGGTACTCCCAGCGCTCGCAGCTTTGCAGCGGGGCCACATAAGCAATGATGCCCAGGATGGCAAGCACCCCGCAAAGTTGCAGCACCTCGCTTCACACGGTTCCTCACAATCTTGGACACAGAGAGAGAGAGAGGCAAAGATGCAAACTTTGAAGGGCACAACTGCCAGTTGAGAGGCAAAGGTGCAAAAGCGAGAGAGAGAGAGAGAGAGAAAGAGCCGCAAACATTTTGATCAGCCCTCAACAGCCACAACCAATGGATGGTGGTCGAAAAAACACCGTCTCTCAGGGCATTGGAACACTGGAGCTCATTGCCGAGGCACAGCTGCGTAGCCCAGCGATGGCGATGACAAACAGAAGCCAATAAACCTCGAGCAGCCGTGGCAAAGGTTTTCTGGTCCGGCGCAGCCGTGCTCACTTCTCACACAATTAAGCTTGAAAGCTATCAGCTACCGACGCTGCACTATGTTCTATCACTGTAAATAGTAAGGATTGTAAATGTACACTAAGAAATACTAAAACCTGAAAATAAATCCATGGTCTGGGATTGTTTTCTTAATACAAGCGTACTTCTGCTTGCAGCCTGCTGCAAATAGCGGGTCACCTCGCGACAAAAAAATCACCACAAGCCAAGTCGCAGGTTGCTCACTGCGCCCACCCCGGCTGAGAACGTGCTCGACAACGCCCCCTGGGTGACAAGAACAAGAACGCAAACAAGTCTGGCTGTCTGCCCTATGGGCAATGGGCGATTTGCAACTTATATAATGTGTGGGACATGGGTCATCAAGTATAGGTGTGTTTGTATGTCTGTCTGTCTGTCTGTCTGTATGTACGTATGTATAACAAATCTGATCAGCACCTGTCTGAACTCAGACACACGCGTGTCGGCATTGCACACTTTCAGCTCAGCAGCAATACGGGCGGAGTTTGCAGTGCCGCCCAGGTCAATGACTGTTGGCCCACTCCCTGCACAGTTCCGAACTTGAACACATCTGCAGGAGCCAACCAGAGCCCGACTCCCATTTCACTTTATATGCCAGCGCGTGATCTCGGGCCCTTCACTGTGCAAACGGCTTTCTTGGTTGTCACGCTTGCCGACAAACCTCATTGGCTCTGGACTGCTGGATTTGACTTATTCCAGGCCCAACGTATGGCGCCACAGGCTTTATATCCCGCCCTCCAACCCCCACAGGAGAAGAAAATCTGGGAGACACATCCGGAACTCGCAAGGTGGCCCAGATGATCTCCGCTGGGGTTGACCATCGTGTGCTCACGATCCCGGCCTGCGGACTTGGCAGCAAGGCAGGTGATCACAACCATCACCACGGACACGGCAACTTGAGCTGAGATGTTGTTGTAACACCTTGGCGTGCTTGGGCCGCTTCAATGGGACGGCCTAGGCCTGCATGGCACCACGCTGAATAATCAAAGGATCCAAGCAAGGATGTGGCAGTGACTTGGGAAAAGCTCAAAGAAACAACTGACGGTTGGACTGCCTGGTTGGGCGGGCGCGCCGTCCCCAATTGAATCTTGGGATATAAAACCAGTTCGAAGAAGTGATTATTCAAATAGGGTGGTGGTGATGCTGGTGATGCGGGAAAGCAGAGGATGCGAAAAGCCAAAGCCGCCAAAAGCCACATAAACCAGCGAAAAGCCGGATGCGAAAAGCCAACGCCAAAAAGCCACCAAAAGCTGCATAAACCCACAAAAAGCCGAAAAGCCCAGAAGCCGAGAAGCCAAAAAGCCAAAAAAAACATCCTAAAATAAATAGTTTCTTGGGCGTGTGCGACCCCTAGCATCATCAGTAACACCCTGAGCATCACCAGCAGGCGGCTTGGCAGTTGTAAAAAAAGTAAATGTGCTGCGTTCTTATTCCGCTGGTGCCCTTTTTGCGATCCCGGAAGGGGGGAGGGGGCGCTCTGACCGAACCCCTGCCCTGAATGTTTGGAGGGAAGTGGTAATTGTTCGAACAATAATTTGGGGAGGGGGGATTGTTATTGGGGGGAGGGGGTATAAATGTTCGAACAAGAAAGGGATTAGTTGTTGGGGATTGTTGTTGGAGGGCGGGATGCTCAAACAAAGGTCGCCTGTCCAACAAAGGTCGCCCTGCACACAGAACTCCAAGCTCCAATTTCCTTGAGAAGATCCCCCCCCTTCTCATTGAGTCATTGGGAACCAAAGGGTGCGGCACCCAGCCGATGTCCCCATTCGGCAAAGCTGCACGGCCAAGGCGATGCACCCAGCCGCTGACCCCAGGAGATTAAAAGCTTGGGCCGTCAGCCGGCACTGCCAAAGCCTCAAATCAAATGCGACAAAGACGGAGGGGGCAAATTCAGCAAAGGCTGCAGAGAGGGGAAAGGGTGCAAAAAGCTACAAGAGTCATGCAGCATTGGCCAAGCAGGTTGCTCTCTAGTTCCTTGCTGATCGCGAACAAAGACATGCCAGAAGCAAGC
Organism: Effrenium voratum; assembly: GCA_963377175.1. Classification (NCBI taxonomy): domain Eukaryota; class Dinophyceae; order Suessiales; family Symbiodiniaceae; genus Effrenium; species Effrenium voratum. The sequence continues at coordinate 310,243 of CAUJNA010003557.1, forward strand.
GGGCTGAGCACAAATTCTGAGGCGGCGTCGACACACGGCCAGAGCGATAGCCTCAGGCAAGGTTCATTCGTGCTTACCGTTTGCTGGATACTCCGAGCTGAAGGCATTGAATAAAGATCTGGCTCCAAGCAAAGCACGCCTAAGAATGAGGAGTGATTGCTGCATGTTCTCTTGACAGTCAAAATGTCGAATTTGCGCGCCAAATGCCGAGCTGCTGGTGCTGCAATCCAGTACGCCAGCATGCCAAGGGTGCCACTTTCTCCTGTTGACCTTGGCGCAGCTGTCACAGCCCGGGGCATATTTTCCGAGTGCTCACAGAACGCCTGCTCAGGAAGGTTGATTCGTGCCATGGACCCCTTGCCACGCGCCTCCCGAACAAGCGTTGTGTGCTTAGCTCCGCAGCGCTAGCTTCACTCGACGGCGGGGCACTTCCCATAAGGCAAGGGCTGGCCGAACTCGTCGTGAAAGAAAGATGGCATCCACGATAACCAGAAGTACCTTAACTCTGGCGCAAGTCGCGCGACTTTTGTTTTCCCGAACACTCGGGCGGAGATGCCATACGAAGGCATACGTCATCTCGCTCATCATCAGCCCCAGCACGGCCGGATGCCGGATTAACTGCGTGATGGCTAGAGGCTCGTCAGCCGAGGTGGCACCTGGAGCCGCTCGCCAGCGAAGGTGTGCGAGCGAAACTTTTGCTTCAAAGCACTGGCAGACTTGGCGTCTTCAAGCGGCCTTCCCTCAGTGACTCCCGGATGCTCAGCCTCTCCTCCTCGGAGACAAAGCCTGGGCTTTCGCACGTCATGCCTTTCGGCAATTTATTGGCCAGGGGGCGGTGTGTCTCTGCGCAGTCTGAGGCGAAGAGACCGAAGAAGGTGCACCACAGCAGCCCCAACCCTCCGAACACGTAGAACATGATGCGCCAATCCTTGTGACACTTGTGGTGACTCGTCTGAAGTCTGCACTGGGGCTCTCCGAGCTATGCAATGCCCGGCACTTCAATAAGTCAAGCGGCCTTCTCCTCAGGCACACAGCTGATTGGCACACGGCACATGCGCTCATGCCCGTTCTTCCGAGCAGCTGTCACCTCTCCAAAGGACATGGCAGTGGCAGCACCAACGCATTGACCAGCCTCAAAGTGCATTCCGCGTTCAGTGACCCGAGAACCTGCTGCGGTTTTCGTGACTCGCATGATTTCGACCCTTAACCACTGAAACTAAACCAGCCTTGAGCCAAACCTTTTCCTGCCCAAAGCCGCGCTTGACCAGCCCTAAAGAATCCATCCCACCAAAAAACAAAAAAAACTCAACCAACTCTAAACCGACCCCATCCCACCCTAAAAAAACTTAAACAAACCTTGAACAAAGCTTGCAGCCAACCGGTGATGCTGAGGGAGTTGAAAACGATGCGCTGACAGTGCTATTGCAAAACGAGAGCATGTTGTTAGAACATTGACCATGACATGCTTTACAAATACGGAATGTTAGCACCGGGAGAGAAAACAAATCCTGGAAAACAAATCGATTAAAACTTGATCCGTTAATTGTGCGACTGCCCTTCACAATGAAATGTTCAGTTCAAATTACAAGAGCTAATGCCGAGACTTCTGCCACTGCTATGTGTAACTCCCTTCATAGTCTTGTGGCTTGCTTTCGCAAAACTGAGCAGAAAAGACAAAGGGTCCCCCCGCCCTCAAAGCCAGTTCCCCCCCAATCCGCGCTCAAAGTGGAGAATCGAAAATCCATGAGACCAGCAAGCCGCAATCCCTAAAGCGCGTAGTCCAATCCGAAAACCGCATGCTCCGCAATCCGCGAATCATTGGAATTCGGTTTTGAACATGCCAGTTCAAAACCGCGGAAAAAAAGTGACCTCCCCCGAGGCTCAGGCTATACCGGCAGCGACCATCCGGCTGGACTGGAACCGCGGGAACCATTTGGACGCCAGCTGGAAGAGGCCTGGGCTGAGGAAAATGCGATAGCCCTACCATGCCTCGGTTGCTTTCTGCTCCCCTGCTAAAAGATTAACTTTTAGTGGTTTACTGGAAAACCCATTAACTGGTAAAAAGTGAAAGTCCTAACATCCAAGCAAAATGCACCAAAGATGCCCTACCAACGCCGAACCATCCAATAGCCAGCCTTTTCCCAAGCCATACATCTCCCACACCGCTACTCCAACCCAAAACCAGCCCTAAGCCGGCGCCAAACCGACGCAAAACCATCTCGTCAACGTACCAAAAAAAAAAAAAAACAGCCCCTCAACTCCCTAGGCCAATCGGCAGCCCTAAGCCGAACCTGAACCTACTTGAAACCCACTGGAAACTCAAAACAAATTCCGAAACCAGCCTCAAACTGACCCTACGCCGACCCGAACCAGTCCTTGCCAAAGCAGAAGGGCGCCCTTAACCGACCCTGAGCCACGCAACTCTCCCTCAACCACCGAGTTTCCAGTTTGGGATGTTCGGTCAAAGTTACACGCACCTCTATCACCTCTTCAGCTCATACCCCTCAGCCGGCTCCATACCTCCGAACTAATTTGAGCCTTGGCCTCTTCCCCCATTCTGCTTGGGGAAATTCAATTGCTGTCATTCATTTGCCCCAGCACCAAATGGAGCTGGGCCAACACCCGGTAGCTTGTGCCAGGCTGCATGGGGCTCCCCCAGCCTCAAAGAAGCCCAGCAAGACTCGGATCACGAGCAGCCACTCGATAGAGGTGTCCGCGCAGATCCTTGCACGAACCGACTCGGGCCACTCACACGCACAAGGCGCGCGTACCTTTTTTTGGAGACCCCACGTCATGGATGAAATGCACGCCCAGCAGCGGGGTCAGCACGGTCGACAAAGACCAAAAGAAGCAAGAGACCAAAGCCGCAGCAAAGGGCCCGCAGCAGTCAGGTGAAGCCATCTTGCCAAAGAAGGCCTGGCTCGCTGCAAGCCACTGCACGGCTTTATTTGACGAGCATGCCGACAGTTGTCGTGCAGTGACCAAAAACAAAAGTAATCACAAACACGCAAAAACAAAAAAACAAAGAAGAGGCCGGAGGCCTTTCCAGTCAAGAGGGTCCTGCATGGTGCCATTTACAGTACATAGCATACACATAGAAGAGAGTGACCGCGCACCAAAGGGGGTGGGGCTGGCACGCCCTGCAGGGCTTTAGGCCGAGCAACGTTACCCGGAAGAAGGCCAGCATAGACCGCAGACTGGATGAGCCCTTGCACCTTCTTGGAGTAGCCGTGCTCCTCGCTCATCTCAATGATTGCAACCTACAGACAAGCTGTTGCTTCTGATGTAAGCTCGGCAAAAAACTAAACATGCTCTGGGCTTCCAAGGTCTGCGAGTCTATTCTGGTCGCAAGCTGCAATTGCAAATGCAAGCCAAGTATCTGAGATGTTGTATCGATCTGCATAGCTCAGCCTCGCTTCAGAGAAAGCACAGCACAAAGCGTGAAGGTGCAGCCGAGATGCAGGAACATGCTCATCAACATGATGGACATGAACCTGGTGCCAACGGGGCTTAGCTGAACACGAGAAGCTCAGCATCCTCAGCGCTGAGTGCTCACAGCCGAGTCGCACCCGCCACCGCTGCGGAGCATTATCATCCCGCTGCACGTCCTTGCTTCCATCGTCCTGAACTAGCGGCATGTCATCTTGATGCCGCACTTGCCGCCACTTCAGTTCAGTTCTGCCAAGTCCTCCTGAAAGCGGAGGGCCAATCCATAACCTATGATGGACCCGGCAGCAAGCACCACGAGGCCTGGGTGCAAGGGTGCAAGGCCGGGGTGCAAAGCTCTCCAAACCCTCGCTCTCGCGAACTTGGCTCACGGGATCCGGCCTAAGGCGACCATGTTGCCCGTGGAGAACTTGGAAGTGGCCACCAGCTTCGGAGGCGGGGCGGCGTTGGCCAGGAAGTCGGGCACCTCCGAGTCATTCCTCAGCGTCGCAAGCTCAGACCGTTTCAGACGCAACTGGCGGGGGTGGCGTGGGGTGTGGTGTGGGGTGGGTGGGGTGAGGTGGGGTGGGGTGAGGTGGGGTGGGGTGAGGTGGGGTGGGGTGAGGTGGGGGGGTGGGGTGGGGTGGCGGGTGGGGGGGTGTGGGGGGTGGGGTGGGGTGGCGGGTGGGCTGGGGTGGAGGGGTTGGGTGTGGTGCATGTGCCGCGGCGCAAGGGCTGCCCAATCTCCGGCTCGATCCTGATGGAAAGCCTCCAGAAACATGCTCTTGGCGATGAAAGATGCCACAACTGCAAGCCTGGTCTGCAGGAACGACGTCTCCGGGCAAGTCGAGACATCTTCCCTGGCCCAACCTTGGCGGCTTGCTAGTCTCTTGCCCCGGTCCATTCGGGCTGAAAGCCACATCTGTGTTGAACTTCATACGTCGCTGGAAGCGCAGTACAATGGCCATACATCGAACAACTGCCAACGCCAAGCAGCATGTGCCTGCCAAGGCAATTACAGCCCATGCAGGCCGCAACATGCGAACGCCGCCGTCTAAAACTCTTGCCCGTCTGAAATGGCTCAGCTCTGATTCTTTTATGGACTGCTACGGTTCGATTGGCTGGAGCCAGAAGGTCGTGTGAAACGAAACCAAAGCGTGAAGGCTTCACCGAAACAAGCCCAAAGCACCTGACACTTGCTTAGTCCATCCTAGTCCCGATCACCTGCCTGCAAGTTGAACCCCGCCAGCGCTAGGCCAGCAAGAATACCCGACACGATGGCCTCAGGCGCCATGAGCAGCCAGGATTCCGGGATAGGCCACCAGGGGCTTGCAGGATCCGGTGGTTTTCGTTGACTCAGTCTGACATGTCCAAAAGATCCAGAAGCATGCAGCATGCAGCTTTTTTGCAGAAGGTGAGACGCGGTCAAAAGCTGCACTCAGTTCTGCGGAAGACCCACGTACTTGCGTGCTGCACGCCAAAGCTGCGCCGGGCGTTCACAATCACAGGACGGTAGCCCAAAGGCTGGTAGACTTTCGTGTGCGCCTGGGCAGTAAGACTGCAGAGCTTGATTGGCAGCCGCACAGCGAAGTCAGACACATCTTCAGCCCGAGCGGCAAACTCAAAACGACCGCGCCTCTGCAAAGTCCAAGCGCTGCTCTATGGTCAGGCCAGTTGGGAGGGTCTGGTTTGCCAGGCTCGTGCAGTGCTGGTCAGTGAGGCGCAAGTGCGCCTGGCCGCCTTGCATCTAGCCCATCCAAGGTGTCCACAATGGGACTAACAACGCCATGGCCATTTGGGTAGCATTTGAGGTCACGATGATGGAAGTGCAAAACGGCCCTTTCCAAGAGCAAAGTCGTCTTTCTGGGGTCTGTGCACTCCCATGTTAGCTGGTGGGAGGGTTAATATCAGAGTATTTGCCAGTCACCTGCCTGGCCGCAGCACATGCACAGCTGCCACGAAGAAGCCAGAGATCAGCTCTGATAGGTTCTGCGCGCCCGGCGCACCCCGACACTTGGTCCATTCAATTTCCTCAAAACTAGAAAGGTCCAAATTGTGGCCAGGGAAGCCCCCAAAAAACCATCTCAACAGTTCCTCCAGCTCGTTTTGTCCCAGCTTGCTTCGGTCCTTGTACACGTGCCGCATCGCCGTTGAATGGTCCGAGGCGGGCGGCGGAGCCGCGAGCGGGAAGTTGAAGACCACGCAGTCGAAGGAGGAGTTGCGGAAGCGGTGGCCTCAGCCCCGGGTGGGGTGAAGGGTCGGCAAAAAACTCCTCCATGTGCCCCTTGGCTTTGTTTTGGTTCTCGGATTCACCAACTGCCAACGCTCCAACTACAGAATCATAGCAGACAGATCTGGAAGACTCTCCTGGTGTTACTCTCCGTCGCCTGCGGAGATCAGGAGAGAAAGTTGAATTCACATACAGAGGAGTCACTCCCCCTTGGCACCCTCATAAAAAACTGCCTCCGTTGGCGGCGTGCTTTGCAACCCCAAATCCTGACCAAGCGTCGCACGTCCGCCACGCCCAGGGAATGAAAAACGCCACCCAGGCCAGGCTCCAGAGCGCCTGAGGCTTGGGCAATTGCGGCAACGGCGCTGTTGCAACGCCGAGCCGCTCAAGCGCCGCAGGGTCTTGGGGCCGAACCTGAAAATACGGTCTCAACATGTCCCCATGCGGTCTAGCAAGATAACTTTGAAAGCTCACACTCAGCAGGGGCCTCGACTGGATTTCCTCCCTGGACTCGTAGGAAGTGGCAATTATCCCGCTGCTGTCTTTGAAGCACCTGCACACCTGACAGGCGCAAAGAGGGCGGACGGAGTGAAAGTTGCATCCAGCTGCAGTTCGAGTGGCTGCAGCGGCAAAGCTGAAGTCCGCCTCTCCAACGAACAGGATGCGCGAGTCCTCGGAGTACCTTTTTGGGGCGCACCAGATCAGCCCCAGGGGCTGATGAGTGAGACAGGTCCGAGCTGCACGACCTCAGCCTCCAACTTCCGCAGGGGCAAGCGCGAGAGGTCCACGGCTCGGCAGGCGGCGGGCTGCTTGCGAGGCAGCCGCAGGGCTCGCCTCCATGACATCCATGGCGTATGGCGTATGGCGTATGGCGGCTGCCGTCGCGAGCCGACGGCTCGAGGCGCGCGCCTTCTGCAAATCGAGACAGGTGCACACTGCCTCAGCGCCGCGCTGCAGAGGAGGAACCCATGCCTTTGGCAAAGGGGATCCGGTTCCTGGGCCATGCGGAATCGAAGCAGAGAGCTTGTTACACAGACAAGCGGCAACGTGTAGTACCTCAGCGTTGGCACCTCGCACCAAGGCGACTCCCGGGCCAATCCCTGCAACGTGTGGCTTCGGGTTCACATCGGCCTCCTGCTCGATATACTTGTATGCTGCTTCCACGCCTTTCACCACCTCAATGCTTCAGTTCGGCTGGCCCATGGTCGCGAGAAAGCGATCTGAAGGCGCCGGCCAGGTTGGACTTGTCCCGAGGCAACTTCTGGGCACCTGTACGCCGAGCCCCCCGGTCTCGCTTCAAACACTTCCAATCTCACGAGGCCGGGACCTTCACCCTCAATCCTCAGATCTAAAGGGCTCTGCATAAACTCTGCCTCTTCCAACTGCGGGAAACACTGCCATCAGTCTAGCAACTACAATGCTTCAACTTGTTTACGTTCGTATCCTTTTGACTTTTTTGGGGGCACTTCCGCCCACCAGCCCATGCCAAGTGCAAGGCTCCATCGAGAAGCTCGAGGCTCGCTCCACCGTGAGCTGGCGGCTCTCTCTCTCTCTCTCTCTCTCTCTCTCTCTATCTCTCTCTATCTCTCTCTCTCTCGCTCTCTCTCTCTCTCTCTCTCTCTCTCTCTCTCTCTCTCTCTCTCTGCTCATGTCACGTTGTGAAACGGCCTCATTCCACACATCCAGCGCCTCAGAAATCACCCAACAGCGCATGCGACTGGTCGTGAAGCCAAGCCGAACTTGGGGCCGCGCCATGCCGGCGCAATCAAAGCCAGGGCCCATGTTGGCAGTGGTCGCAGGCACCCGGACGGTGACCCGCCTGACCGGGCCGCACAGCCCAGGGGCCCAGCGCCCGGGCCCCCAGGACTCTGGAGACTCCGCGCCTCCTGCTCTTGGTCACGAAGCTGTCAAACATCTTCTTGAGGTCGGCGCGGGCCCCCCTCACCAATTCACCACTCGCAAGACATGCGCCAACAACGCGCAGCCAGCAACTCCCAGAACTCCCAGGGCCAGGCTCACCGAGACGGTGCTTCTCTGCAAACTTGGTGACCTGCGGCTCGCACCGCGAAATAGCATCAGCCACGACGTCGGTGTGGCCACTGCTTCTAGCTGTCAGGGCACCAACAGGCACGCGCCTCCGCCTGACCCCACATTGCCTCGCAATGCGGCGTATGCAATACGCGTTCGCGATGTGCACATGACATAGCCTCAGGAGCTGAACCTGTGAGCCTATCTGAGCCTCCCGCGCGTGAGCTTGGCCGGGTGAGCCTTGGGAAGAACGGCTGAGGCCCAGCCTGACTGGTTCCAAGCCATATCGTTTAGTTCGTGTCCAGACCCACATGAGCACCTTAGGCTTGGAGGTTGCATTTCGAGCCCGTGGTCCTGTTAAGCAGATGATTGAACCTCCAGCAGCCAGGTGTGTTGCATGCGTTCCGAGCGCCCGGCCCAGGCCCACAGCCCGGCAACAGCCCAGCTGAGCCACTGCAGAGACCGCCACTGGCCAGTGGTCACCTTCTGAGGCCCTCTGGGGGAACAACCGAAAGGGAAAGATTTCATATCTGGGCTGCCCTCAGATCCCCCACTAAAAGTTCAACTTTTAGTGGGGTAAATGGAAACTACCACTAAACACTAAAAGGCTAAAATGCTAAGGGGATGGCTTGGAGCTACCAAGATATCACAACATATGACGGAAGTACCGACGCAAGAACGCAAACTGCCCGAACAGTGGGCTCACTGGTTCATTCAGCTTGCACCAGCTTTTTCTTGGGGGGGCAAGCTGCCTGTCCCAACATCCCGACACAATTTGCCTTTTCTGACCCGGTCCAAGCTGAAAACACACCGATTCTTTGCCCCTTGTCAGCCCAAACAGGATTCTCCATCAAACCTAACGCCCTTTCTTGCGACCCCATTTCAGCATTTCCTGTGCAGAAAGGAAAAGATCCCCTCGTATCGCTATCCCTGAGCAGCACCGCATGCCACACTTTCTCACCGGCGTGCGCCATCCAAAAAGTCTGCAGCGAAGGGCTTGGCCCGAAAACGCTGGCTCCGGCTAGCGGCTACCTAATTGTGGGACCAGGCTGGTGTCATTTCCACCGCGTCTCCACGCGTTGCCCCTCCCAGCCCCGTGTGGCCTTCAGAAGCGGACAGGCGGTCGAACCTGAACACGGTGAAACAGAATCCGCGGCAAGCGCTCGATCGCAGTGGCACGCTGCGACGCTACGAAGCTAGGACCCTACACGAACATTCACCTTTATTTTTTCCGCGGGCGGCAAGCGCGTCGTGTCGGAACGCAAATGAACGTGCAACCAACTCGTGGCCTCACGGAACAGCTGAACCGAACTGAACCATGGCCGGTTTGGCCAGGATTTGTGTGACACTTAAAAAGGGGCCCGAGATCACATCCGGGACCCCGGCTGTCGCGTGACGACTGGCCACGCCCGGCCCGGACCCCATCGTCTTGGACGGTGGGACCGGGGATGGACCTGGGATGCCGGCCTAAAAGACGCCTCCCTCGAGTTCTGAGAAAAGGGGCAAAAGCGATGCTTGCCGCAGGCGCGCATCAACTTCCAGGCAAAGCGAACGCGGCCAAGTGCCAAACCCCCAGGCACGCTTTACTCTATAACGCTCTCGGCAGCTTGGCCAGGCTCAGGAGTGCAGCTTGAGGATCGCTGGGCGGCAGTAGGTTTGATGTGCCGGAACCTAAGGAACTCCACAGCTTTAGGGGTCCACGCGCGCCGTCGGAGAAACTGCCAAAACAAAAGCGCATCAAAGGTCGTGCATCCCAAGAGGGTTGAGTTCCACTTCGGCACAGTAAACAGGTTTCCCTTTGTTGGAACATGCATGTTGGAACATGCACGTCTGGGTCAAATTGGGGCCTTGCCAAAGAGCACCCCCACATCAACTTTGAAACCGCTTACCCTCATGGGTCGGTCTTGGGTTGAGGGCTCCTCTTCTCCTGAGACAAAGCCGTATTACACGCCTAGGCCAGCAGGTGATGGCATTTGTGCGCCACGGCACTCAGAGTTTTCAAAGACTGCCTGCACATTCTTGTCGTTGTCGCCATGCAATTTGGCGAGCACCTCATTGAATAGCACCTGGCAGCTCGAACACATTCATTCACCATCCGCAGTCGGAAACGCAAAGGGAGGAGTCACGTGAACCCCCCCCCACAGCTGCTGAGATTTGCAATCCATGCATACCACCTTCAACATCAAATAAATGGCATGCCCCATCGGCCCCCCCACAGTCCGCCATATGCCCCAGCGACGCCAGGATTAAAACAAAATATGAGAACAGCCCAGGACATAGTGAAAGACCATTTCTCTCAGGAATCAGCTGAATTCTTGAGCCTGCGAATTGGGTTTCCTGGCATGGGGCGCCTTCTGTTTCGTGAGCAAGGGTATGTCCCTGCAAATGGGGAATCCCCTCCCAAAGGGCTCTTGGGCTGCGCCTCCAGTTTGGTCTCCAGGCGCCAAATGTCCAGGGCCTTAGCGCCTCCTTTCAGGCGACCGGCACCATCGATGAACTCCATCAGCCTCGAATGTCGAGTGTTAAAACCAGAGACCCGGAGAAAAACCGGTGGAAAAAAAGGGTCAGCGTCGCAGAGTCTTCTGGCTTGAGGCTATTCCACATGCCAATTTGTTTAGGCGGCCTTGCTTAATAACTATCCAACAATTCAACATAGAACCAAATCTGCCGATGCTAGTTGAGTGTGTAGATGGCAATCAGCAACTTGCTCCTCCTAAAGCCGAAGGCTTTCGGGGAGGATTTTTTTGGGCAAAATTTGCCGGGTGTCCAAAAACCCTGTACTTGTCCAGTAGGTTTGGCCTTCGAACGCCTAAAGCGCGGGTGTTGTTAGGTTTGCGCGGGGAGGGAGTTTGCCTACGGGTGGTAAGAATCTGCATTCCTAGCATTATCGGGGCTGAGTTGGCGGCATGGTGGTTGTCGTTGTTCCTGCTGATATCAATAGTGTTTCCTGTTTTGAGGGCAGCGACAATCTCAGGAACTGCTGAAATTGAAAATATGTGCGATTTCATTAGTGTAGGAGCGTTGCTGCGAATCATCCCCTGCAATATTGTGCTTATAGAAGTATTTCGGGTTTGCTGTCATCCTTTTTGATGGTTGATTTTGGGAAAAATCGGAAAAACACATGTTTGTTGCACGCTGCATCCCCAGCATTCCCTGCATTCCCAACATTCCCGCACCCCCGCTATCCCCAGCATTTTGCGTCCGAAGTGCATGACATCTTGGGTTTGGACATTTGCCGGCCTGGTACGCATGACTCCAAATTCTGCGCATATGGGAGGGATTGGCAGCTTTTGATGCAATAGTTTTGTTCTATGGAACTTGAGGGTTGGCATGGAGCCTTTATGGGACATGCGTTTGGGAAATGTCACGCTGAGTTTGCACGTGCGAAGTTTGCTGACAGCAGACGGAGTGAAATGCTTCTTACCTCCCCTGATCCCTCCCTGGGGTGACGAGTGATGACTTTCCTGCGGAGACGCGGGGGGAAAAAATGGTGAAAAGGGTGATTCTGAGGGGAGGCCAGTTGGTTACCTGTTATGTTTTTACATTCGTCTCAAACCTGTTAACCACCTTCTTCGTTTTTAATAGAGGGTTTTTGGGGAGCTGAAATATCGTTTTGTTGGAGGTGGTCATTTGGGTAATTGGTTCCCTTGTTCATTGTTGGGCTGGGGGCTGACGTTTTGTCGTTTTGAAAGAGGTAGCTCTTTTAGTAGTTGTCATGTTCTGGGGTGTTGGTGGTGCATTTGTTTTGATATGTTTGTTGTCATTGAAATTTTGTTATAGGTTAAAATTACAGTATAATGAAAGGTTTTAAATATTTACAAAGTTTAATCATATTATAATTTATATTTGAATAATATGAACAAACTAAATCACTCATGCTTTCCATCTTCCTATTCCCTCCCCCCAGTATTCAATCATTCGCATAGGTGAATATGGTAGTTTGTTTCCTTCGTTTAGTTCCCGTCTCGCTTCAAAGATGAGAACGAGACCCTCTCCTAATTATTTACTTTTCAGGAGACCCTCTCCTAAGATTTCAGGAGACCCTCTCCGAGAAAGCCAGGAGCCAGGAGACCCTCTCCTAACTTTTCAGGAGACCTCTCCTAACTTTTCAGGAGACCTCTCCTAACAATTCAGGAGACCTCTCCTAAGATTGCAGGAGACCTCTCCGAAGATTTCAGGAGACCTCTCCAAACATTTCAGGAGACCCTCTCCTAAGATTTCAGGAGACCTCTCCTAAGATTTCAGGAGACCTCTCCTAACTTTTCAGGAGACCTCTCCTAAGATTTCAGGAGACCTCTCCTACGATTTCAGGAGACCTCTCCTAAGATTTCAGGAGACCTCTCCTAAGATTTCAGGAGACCTCTCCTAAGATTTCAGGAGACGCTCTCCTAACTTTTCAGGAGACCTCTCCTAAGATTTCAGGAGACCTTCTAAGATTTCAGGAGACCTCTCCTAAGATTTCAGGACACTCTCTCTCCAAGATTTCAGGAGACCTCTCCTAAGAGACCTTTCAGGAGACCTCTCCTAAGATTTCAGGAGACCTCTCCTAAGATTTCAGGAGACCTCTCCTAAGATTTCAGGAGACCTCTCCTAAGATTTCAGGAGACGCTCTCCTAACTTTTCAGGAGACCTCTCCTAAGATTTCAGGAGACCTTCTAAGATTTCAGGAGACCTCTCCTAAGATTTCAGGAGACATCTCCTAAGATTTCAGGAGACATCTCCTAAGATTTCAGGAGACCTCTCCTACGATTTCAGGAGACCTCTCCTACGATTTCAGGAGACCTCTCCTAAGATTTCAAGAGACCCTCTCCGAAAAAGCCAGGAGAAAGGAGACCCTCTCCTAACTTTTCAGGAGACCTCTCCTAAGATTTCAGGAGACCTCTCCTACGATTTCAGGAGACCTCTCCTAAGATTTCAGGAGACCTCTCCTAAGATTTCAGGAGACCTCTCCTACGATTTCAAGAGACCTCTCCTAAGATTTCAAGAGACCCTCTCCGAAAAAGCCAGGAGACCTCTCCTAAGATTTCAGGAGACCTCTCCTAACATTTCAGGAGACCTCCCCTAAGATTTCAGGAGACCTCTCCTAAGATTTCAGGAGACCTCTCCCAAGATTTCAGGAGACCTCTCCTAAGATTTCAAGAGACCTCTCCTAAGATTTCAGGAGACGCTCTCCTAAGATTTCAAGAGACCTCTCCTAAGATTTCAGGAGACCTCTCCTAAGATTTCAAGAGACCTCTCCAAACATTTCAAGAGACCCTCTCCGAAAAAGCCAGGAGACCTCCCCTAAGATTTCAGGAGACCCTCTCCTAACTTTTCAGGAGACCTCTCCTAAGATTTCAGGAGACCTCTCCTAAGATTTCAGGAGACCTCTCCTAAGATTTCAGGAGACGCTCTCCTAACTTTTCAGGAGACCTCTCCTAACATTTCAGGAGAGGTTCTAAGATTGCAGGAGACCTCTCCTAAGATTTCAGGAGACCTCTCCTAAGATTTCAGGAGACCTCTCCTAAGATTTCAGGAGACCTCTCCTAAGATTTCAGGAGACCTCTCCTAAGATTGCAGGAGACCTCTCCTAAGATTTCAGGAGACCCTTTTGAGGATTAACCCTAAAACAAGCTAACAAATATATCACTAATTAAACAGAAGGTATTTTATACATGTCTTCCTGTTTATGAACGATAGGATTATCGCCCCATTCCTCCTTAGTTTTTGGTGGTAAGCGTTGAGCAGTTTCAAGGTGTCGCCCATTGTTAATTGTCCCACAATCCCTATTACATAATGGTCTAGGTCTCCAAGTTGTTATGTTAGTCCAAAGCCTAGTGCTTTTCCTGTAATTCATTCCGTCTTTACAATAATCCACATCATAGTATTTCAACCCACTCATGAATGGTTGTTCCTTTAATAATCCTGTTTGGGGATTTTCTACAACCCACCACTTCGGTTTGAAATAGTTGATGATTTCAAGGGTTTTTAAAATGATACTATTAGCATAATCTATTTTTCTAACCCCAGTAGTTTTAGCGCGACTGTATTCAGTGCAAGGTGGCGATGCCCAAATCACATCAAACTCACCCACGTCAAACTGTTTGTAGTCCCAACTCAAAATGTCAGTATTGTTACTTGCATTCAAATCCAGGGAAATGACACTAAAACCCAAATCCCGAGCAACCCGACCAACCGAGCCTGTCCCTGAAAATAGCTCTAATAATTTCATATTATTAGAACTATTTAGATATTAATATTTTTGCATACATATCGTTGATGTTTGTCGCTTCGCCCGTGCCTTCTTATATCACCGCATTCACATTCAATAGTGCATTTTCTTTTTCCAATGATTCTTTCTTTATTTTGGTGGTAATGTTCCCTACTTTTATCACATATATGTTCCTTGTTCTTTTCCGAGTATTCCCCTCATATGTTGGTAATGTTCTTTGTTATCCTCTTTCCACTCATTAATTGTTCTACCCGCCACACATCTATTCACACAATCATTATTTTGAATGTAATAACCTTCTCTTTTCAACAGTTGTTCTTTGTTTTCACATGGGTAGTCTTCTAATCATTCAATCTTGCAGTTTTCCATTCCATACTCATCAAATAACAATCGACCATTCCTCGGCTTTCTTATGGTTTTGTCTATGTCTTGCCGTTCTTTGCCTCAAACTTTCACACGTGCTTCCAATGTAGCAATTATTATAACCAATATCTGTTATTTTGTAAATCTTTGCATTTTTACATTACTGCTTTCCATTAATATCATACTATATCTTCTCTTTAACGCAGTTTATAATGTGAATTGAAAGCATCAATATAAAACCTTGTATTTTCATAATTACTCAGACTTTGCTTGACTTGCGACATTGAATATATTTGGTGAGACTTACTCCTAATAAAAATTTTATGTTATTTCATGCTTTTTGTTTTCAAATAATGCTTCGTGGTAGTTTTGGTAAGTCAGTTCGATCTTCACCTTGTGTTTCACTACACCTTTTGGTGTCTTTTGCTCTTCTTCTTCACCAAGTATTGTGAAAGTGTATGATTTGGGTTTTAACCCTATAAACTTGGTAATTACTTTTCCGCTGCATTCATCCTTGAAATAACCTAGTTTTTTCTTATTTTTTGTTGTCATGACATGGATGTTCTACTGGATAATCGCTAAAGTCCATATATTGGTTGAATTCTTTGAAGTCCTTGTAGATGTCCTCAGTGAATGTTTGAATTACATAACTGTCAGTATCAGTATCAACCAGTTTGATGCTTTCATTGTGTTTCTTCTTAAGAACATCATAGTGGAACTGATACATATGTAATTTACTGATGTCAAGGATTGCCATTCCTAAGAAAATCGGTCCAGTTTCAGTTTCGCTTTAGTTTTTTCAACTCCCACCAGATTCCAACTTATAATAAACCTGTTTTTGAAGGTTGGATTATTAACACATTTTTCATATCTTACCTCATTATCAACTAATTCAAAGTCCATATGATTTCGTTTGTCTTCCATAGTATTTCCATACACACTATTCTTCATTAATTTAAATAAATCTTTCTCAAAATCGCTTTTGGCTTCTTTCCTTTTACCAGTGTTGAAGTCAATCCACGGTTTCAACCATGCCCTTTGTTGAAATTTTATTATCCTATGGGCTTTGGTCATTTTCAAACCCATTTTCAAATAATACTGTAAAGTCTTGATATGAACCCCACATTTTTTGTCCTTTAGATGTAATATTAACTTACTGGTTTTCTCATCCTTTGGGTTTTTGCCATCATAATACATTTTATAGACTTGCGTTTGACAATCGGAAAGCATATCCACATTTACATTCATTATTTCAGGTGCTAGTGGATAGTCAGAGTGGAAGTCGCGCAATGTTTCGGGGTATTCCTAATCAACTTCCACAATACAACCAAACTCATCGTGTTCATTCCATTTTTCAACATTGGGAGTTTTCTTTGCCCACTTGATATTTTTCAATGGTAACTTCTGGGACATTGCTAAACCATACAAGTTATTAGCATCCAAGTAACTAATATAATTTGACGGTTTGTTCTCATCATTTGCTTCCTCCATATACGTATTATTTGCCACTGCTAATTTATGACTGACTTGACACATTCCTCCTCTCATTCCCTTTTCAACCATCTCAAACATTTCTTGGTCATGCAATTGTTCTATTTCAACACCAGTTTTTAGAAGCATTGCGTCCCAAGCGAAATTAGGAAGCGTGTAATAATGAGCAGGATCCAAACCGTATTCCACACACTAGTCCCTAAAGTTTTCAAACATCGGTCAGTAGTAAATCATCAGTTCTTAAATACAAGTCATGGTACTGCCCGAGTGTTCTAATCCCGAAGTGCTTCCATACTTTCAATGCCCTTTCATAATCTTTATCACTTACATGTTCTTCACTCAATTTACTGTAAAACGCTTCTTTAGGTGGTAGTTGCCTTTCCTTAAAATCTTTCAAAGTCATCAAAGTAGTCATAAGGATAGATGCCCTTGTCAGTCAGTAAATCCAAGTCCTCATCAGTTTTAACATAGGGGTTTCTGACACTGTATCTGAAATTGTTCTTCCAATTCTCACGCTTTGTATCATCCTCATACTTACTCAACTTGACCAACTTATCCAAAGAAGATGATAAGAAACTGAAACTGTCCTTGAAACAAAGATTTTTAAACCGAAGGTGATGAACTTCTCGCTGTTCTGTGCAATACAATCTATTTCAGAATTCTTGTTCAGTTCGTGCGCCTTGTTGATGATTAAGTGGGCATCATAGTTTTTAAGGATATGAAGAAACACAGGGATTTTATAATATCTCATACTAAAACCAAGAAGACAATCATCGTGGGCACATCCTCTGTAAGCTCCAGTAAAGTGACAATGGTCACGAACCTTCTTGTCACCTTCCTTGAAGTCAATTCCACAGATGAAGCGCTCTTTAGCATTTTCAAAATCTTCCTTGTCCTTTTCAGTCATGATTATCTCTTTTACTTCCTTCATCCTACTAATAATATCTTCTCTGACTTTATTGATTTCTCAACGAAATTATCCATACAATCTTCACCTCTGTATAAGTAAGGCTCACTACTTCCAGTTATAGCATTGACTACCTTAATCATAAGACCGCAAGGATGGTGATTTTGATATGATGTAGTTTTAGCTTTTGCCGATTTGCTTTTCACATCAATGGGCACAGTCAAACATTCAAAGTCAGCATAGACTACGAAGGGAGCTTTTAGTTTCTTGAAATGGTTTTGGAATGCTATAGTCTCCCCAACATTTGGCATTTCTATTTTCTGTCCCTCCACTGCTAGACATCCCTGTTCTTTGTGTTTCTTTAAAAGTTCTTCTGATTGAAAACCATGAGGGCAGGTTCTACAATGATACTTTTTGATTTTCTTTGTGTTAGTCTGACCACTCATCCACTTATCACAATTTTGATAAAAACATAGTGTGAGCTATTACCTTCGTCTAATTTAATCAATTCTATTTTGTGCTGCGCTTGTGGGTTGTTGCTTCTTTTGTACAATATAATTGTTTTTCTATTCGTAGCAGGGTTGATGTAATAAACATTGACAGATATATGTTTGTTTTGTTCTTCGAAGAGTTTAATCTCATCATTACCAACAGGAAACTCTACATTACAATGCAACAGCTCGATTTGCCTGCAAATTGCACGAAAAACTTAAAAAAACAAAAAAAAGAGAAGCTGTTTTTGCAAAAATCTACACAGATTTACTACAAATTCTACTACGCACCCAAATTACTACACAAAAATTGTGTAGTAAAATTGCCCTATGTTGATCCTTCAGGTACTACTTTTGTACTTAAAAGTTGCGACTTTGCAGCTCGAGCTGCGGGGACGCACTTCGCGTGCTACTTTTGCGCTTAAAAGTTGCGACTTTGCAGCCTGCTCCCACACGGTCGCGCGCAAACCGCGAAGATATGCGAAGATTCACACGGCACCATTGCGAGAGCGATCTGACATGCACGCACGACCCCCGCAAAGGGTCGCATCCGCACAACAAGAATCGAAGAAAAAAACATCCTGAATTGTACCTCGACCACGCCGATCCCCGCAGCGGGTCGCGCGCGTCCCGCAAGAATCGCAAAAAATAACCCTCAGCTTTTGGACATCGACCCCCGCAGAGGGTCGCGCGGGCTAGTTGCAAATCGCAAAACACCCTCAGTCTTTGCACCTTGACCACGCCGATCTCCGCAGAGGGCCGGGCGCTTCCCGCAAGAATCGCCAAAAAAAACAACCTCAGTTTTTGCACATCGACCACGCTGATCCCCGCAAAGGGTCGCTCGCGCTCAGTTTTTGCACCTCGACCACGCCGATTTGTGAGCGGGTCTCATTTCCGCAGAGCGCGCTTGGTCTTACCGCGCCGTTTTGACATATTTATCCAAGTTTTCTCGTGTAAGTTATACTCGTGCGAGGAGGAATGCAAGATCGCTACGCATATCACTGTGTACTTTTCCTACGCATGCCTCTATGCATTTCACAGTCTGCTTTCCCTGTGCATGCCCCTATGCATTTCACTGTGTACTTCCCTCTGCATGCCTCTATGCATTTCAGAGTCTGCTTTCCCGGAGCATGCCTGTATGCATTTCGCTCGGTAGTGCATGCCTCCATGCGATTCACTGTATACTTTCCCTGTGCATGCCTCTATGCATTTCACTGTGTACTTTCTCTGCGCATGCATCTATGCATTTCACTCTGCGCTTGCCCTATGCATGCCTCTATGCATTTCACTGTCTACTTTCCCTGTGCATGCCTCTACGCATCACACTGTCTACTTCTTTGCGCATGCCTATATGAATTTTACTACTTTCCCTGCGCACGCATCTATGCATTTCACTCTGTACTTGCCCTATGCATTTCACTGCGCACTTTCCCTACGCATGCCTCCATGCATTTCAGTGCCTACTTTCCCTACGCAGTTGAGCTGTGCAGAACGCAACGACTTTACCAGAAGAAGCCTTCGCAATCCTTTCGGGGAAAACAAAAGCGAGAATTCCAATTGCAGAATTGTAATGGGAGAGCCCTCATGAAAAATGGAAGCTTCCAAATGGAGAATTATCATTGGAGAAATGGAAATGTTCAAAGAGAACATTCCAATTAATGGGGGAATTCGCAAAGGAAGAAATGTGAAAAAAACAGAAGAGACAAGTCCAATGAGAAATTTCCAATGGGAGAAATCCAAGGGGAAAATGCTAAAGGGAAACGTCCGAAGGGACAAAGGGACAAGTCCAATGAGAAACGTTCAATAAGAAAGTTCACATCTGACAATTCTGAAAGCAAAATTCCAAAGAGAGAGCTCCAAAGAAACTTCACATGGGACCAGTCCAGAGGCAAATTCCAGAGGCAAATTCTACTGACAATTCTAAAGGAGAACGTCCAATGGGAAGATTCCAATGGGAGACTTCCAATAGGAGAATTCCAATGGGCGAAATCCAATGAGAAATGTCCAGTGGGAAAACTCCAAAGGGAAAGTTATAATGGGAAGTTCCGAAGGGAAGATCTCAAAGGGACAAGCGCAATGGTAAATTCAGTGGGGAAATTCCAATCTGACAACAATGAGGGAAAAACTTCAAATGGGATGAGTCCAACAGGAAGCTTCTACCGGGGAAATTCTAAAGGAAAACGCCCAATGGGAAACAAAGGGAAATTCCGAAAGGAGATTTCCAAAAGGAAAACTGCAAAGGGGAAACTCAAAAGGGAAACACCATGCTTGACTGACTGTAGCACTCAAAGGGGCGTAATCTCTCCGTCACCGTTGTCCAAAAATTCGAAGAGGCTGAGCAAGTCGTGGTACTCAAGCCTCAGCCAACGCATATGTTTGCTGCCGGAGACATGGCTCTCGCATCGTGCCAGGCGGCTCCAGCTGACCCATCCAAAATTTCAGCATGGGCGAGTTCACCAGCTTTGAGAACTCTTGAAGGTTGATGGTACCATCACCAGAAGAGTCCATGGTCTGGAACAGCTTCTTTACTTTCCTCAGGGCTGAGTTCAAAACAATTCTCAAAGCCATGTGCAGCACCAATGCCCCGCCTCGTGTAAAGCGCCACGTCCCTCTCCTTCTGCTTGAAGGCCAGCTCTTCATCAGAGCTCGCAGTCTTCATTGTCTGCTGCACGAAAACCTGAAGCTGCATACGTCATGAACAGAGCCTCATCCCCCTCCACCTCACCAACATCATCATCACCAGCAGCATTAACGGCGGCATCAAGCAACAGCATTCGCGGCGCAGCATCATCATCATCTTCATCTTCATCATCATCATCATCACCCAGCAGCAGCAACAGCAGCATCAGTAGCTTCACAATCTTGAGGCCTCGTCAGCAACAGAAGCGACAGAAGCGACAGCATTGGAAGCAGCACAGCTGCTAAAGAAGCAGAGCAAAAACAATCATCCTTAATCATGACTGGGACGAGCAAGCATCGATCAGCATCGGTGTTGCCACCATCATCACCTCACCAGAGCGCAAGCAGCACAAGCATTGTCACCGTCATCCGAGGCTGCGGCAGCTCCAACATCAGCATCAGCTTCATCATCGCAAGCCTTGTCAGCATCAGCAGTATGCATCATCTTCACCAGCATCATCAGCAGCAGCAGGGGCATCATCATGATCAACAGCAGCATCGTCAGCAGCAAGATCACCATCGCCCTCATCAGTAGCTCGGCCAGCAGCAGGATAAGCATCATCATCAGCAGCAGCAAGCGTCAGCGGCATCCTCATCCACTGCTTTTCCGAAGTTCTGGGGGAACGCAAACTGGCAATTCAATCACCGACGTAGCTGCACCGATGAATGGCAACAGGTTGCTTCAGACCAGGCGAAGTGAGAAACCGAGGGTATTCATGTTACGTTGCATACCGGTGGTTTGGTTGTACGGCCCCCCAAATACCTGCGATGTACCTTGATAAGATACCTTGGATACGCCGTAGGCACGATTGTTTTCCAATGCTTCTGTTCCTCTCGGAAAACGACTTGAGCCAAACACCTTCCGTCTATCCAAAGTAGTGGCTCAGATTTTGCTCGCTCTTCATTGATGCGAGACGATAAATCATTCAAAGTCTGTTGCGCTGACGGCAAGAGATACACTGCTAAGAAGTTGTCAGGAACACGCAGTGCTTCGGCACAGGAGTTCCCGAATTTGTGGGAAGAAGCTCCCGTTTAGATTGAAACATCATCGAAACTCACCAAGCGCAATATGCCCAAAGCTCTCACACGCGTTCAGCTCTTCGCTCGTCCTGCCTGCGAAGAGATCCGGCTGGCCTGACCCTCCGCCTGTGTCGGGCGCTCTGCTCGCCATGGAGGGGTTCCCCTTCTTCGGCCTTTGGTGGGGGCGGTGGGGGCGCAGCCCTCTTGGTTGGATGACGGTATCACCAATGGTACGTCCCCACTCTTTCTCCCCGTTCCTGCTTTTCTTGAAACTTGCGCAACTCCAACATCTTTGGTGTCATCCAGAGGTCATGCGTGAGAAGCACATCCTAGGTGATCAGTCCGAACTCATCGAATATCTTGTCCAACCCATTTTTCTTTGAGTTTGCAGCCTGGGCGTGGCGTAGGCACTCACCGCTTGATCCTTCAGGTAGGTGATTCTCCCTCTGACGTTCACCCCTCCCCTGACAGAATCTTCCCCATGATTCCGGGTAAAGTCGTGCACAGATGAGGCCCGCTAGGTGGGTCATCCTCTTTTTCTTGACGTGCTCGTCTTCATGTCAATGTCATCTCGAGGAATCTGCCTTTCTGTGAACTCGCCCCTGGTTTGCCGCCACAATGACTCGAAGTCTTCGAGCGAAACGGCAGTAGGTCGGTAGTAATCGTCGACCGGAAGACAACATGGAACATCCTTGCAACATGGTCCACGAGATCCGCAGCGCCACTGATTTTTCCGCTCATTTATCTGCTCTTCACCGTCCCGTGCGGCAGCATTCAGCCCCCAAAGCGATTCGACAGCCTTGAAATTCTTGGAAAGCACTCTCACAAGAGCCAAAATACCGGAAGTAGCTTCAGGCAGCGGAGCAACGCGCTTCACTTTCTTGTTGCGCAAATGTTCATCGGGATCTTCACGCTCAGATTGGTCTTCTTCAGCTTCCTCACGAGCCTCTCTCTTGATTTCTTCAACATCAACATTGACAGTCCTCCTGCGCTGAGACGTTCCGTCGTGTTTCTTTCGAATGGACGTACATGATCACTCCATGTGTGTAGAAAGAAGTACCCTTCGCAAATTATGCAACACGTGAACGAAGCCGGCGTGCAGTTCAAGCAAGTTGGACACTTTCGCGTCACCTGTCCACACCACCGATCATCCGGTTTCTTATTCACGATCACAAATTTGCGAAATTGGACATGGCCATATGGTACTCCTCCTCGCCCTCGGCGCGTCCCTCGATTCGATTCCGTCCTGGACAGTTCCGCTTGCATTCTGACAGTCCTCGGAGATTAGCTTGATACAGCTCTTCTCGTTCTACCATTCGGGACGCGACTTCCCTAACGCGAAGGTTGTCAGCGAGTGTCCATCGTACGGTACAATCGAGACACAGCTCGTCAGCGAAGTCGGGGCTCATCACCATCTCGGGATCATGTCTCTCCCTGCTCCCGCAACCCATCCACCATACATTCTTCACTGCTTTGAACGGCACCTTCGTCTTCCAGTTTGTGGCACTGGCGCAATATGGGAGAAGATCCTTCATCCCTGGTCCCAGGACACATCTCGGACCCCCCGGAGCGAACACGTTAAAGATCCTACCGCACGCTGATCACTGCTGGTAACACCGTAATTCATAACGTCCTTGAGTCCGAGCTCCGATGCTTTGATGGTAATGCAGCATCCATTTGCAAACTCAGCTAAACCATCATTGCTCGGCCAGGGGTGCTTTGCAGCGCCTTGAAAAACGAATGGCGATTGGTTGTGAGTCGCACAAATAGCCACGGGTTCGCAAACTCCGCCGCAGGTGCTGAACATCCAACCCAGTTGATCATCCGTCGTCTCATACTCCTTCTTCATCCTGTCTCGGTGCTCCTCGTCGGTCTTCCAACATAGGTTTGTGAATCTCGAGGCCCCTCTCTGGAATCTCTTTGCGCATTGTTTCTACACACGCCGTACGCTGCTTCTAAAAATCCTTTTGGCATCCTTTGAAACCTTTGCACAGACTGTGGCGACAGCGACATCCTCGTCATCTTTGGACTTCTTTGCCATTGCTTTCTTCTTCTTGGCTTTGTTATCTGCCTTTATGATACGTCTCTCATGTCCTTCTTCGATGCCCCGCTCTACTTCAGCGGTCACGTGCTCCCAAAGCATTCGGTCCGTGAGACATCTTCTTCCATTCCTCTGGCGAAGTGTTTGTTGGCGCGGCGGTCTTGCACGCCCTCCTGCCATCAACCCCTACCTCATGTGGCTTCCCTTGGACTCGATCGATGAGAATACAATCGGGCGCTTCAGCTGTTTCACTGTTGATGGTAGCGCGCCCGACCAACCACATCCTTGCATCTGGGCCCTTCTTTAGCATTCGCTGTCTGAAACGCAATTGCTCTCTCATCTCTCCAACTCCGTACAATGATGTTGAAACACTTCGTGCTGCTCTGCTTGTACAGTCCTGCTTCTTCACCCATGGCCAAGCCCGAATCTCCATCTCCGACATTTGGGCATTTCTTACCCTCCATATTCATCCTTCATTCTTCCATGAACTTGAGCAACTTGAGCCATCATCGGTTCGTAGGGCTTGGATTGTAGATTCGTTATAGTGTTCGGTTGTCTCTTTCACTTTGTGTTCTGCCTTTGCATGGCGCTTGCGCAAGTGTTCTTCAAGTTGTTCATCCGCGTTCCCGGGGCTCTCGCTGATTTCCCTTGGGGGTGATGATCTGTCCCTTCGCCGGGGTGCGCGGGATTGCGCTCTTTCACCGTCTGCATCAGATGGCCTGGTCCACGTCAGCGTTACTTGGCTGACTTGTTGCCTGGGCTCCAACACTGATCACAACGGTATCTGCACTCCACTGTCCGGTTGGCTTGGGCGTGCCCTGCGACGACACTCGGCAACTGAAGACCGACCGTCGGACATTCTTGAAAAGTAGAGTAGCCCCGTTGGGAACCGGTGGTTTGGTTGCGCCGCCGCCCGAAACCTGCAGTGCACCCAGGTAGGATACCGCGGATACCCACGATTGCTTTCCAATGCTTCTGTTCCTCTCGGAACGCAAACCACTAGATACGACGCAAGCCAAACACCACGGTAGGAGGCATGGCCGAGGTTGCAACGATATTCACACAAAACAAGGAACCGTTTGCTGGGAGGACTCCTAGGCCCCTAAGTTGCGCCCAGGAGCAGCGTTGACGACATTGAGGACCGCAAATCCCAGCACGCAGCGGTACGTCAGAAAGAAGATGGAAAACCACTCGCTGATGTTCTCCACCAGAACTCGACATGGAGGCCCCCAATTTGCAAAGAGAATTTCAAACCTGGGCATCGAAGGGATCGATGCTCTATGTTGACGTATGCATGAGGGGGGGCCCTTTTCGACACAAACGCAACACAGCAGCATTGTCAGGAAGGTGCGCGAGAAGGTCCCGTAGTACCGGAACACCTCCAGCCGGAGGTCCAGGTCATTAGCTGTATGTTCCACAAAGTCTCGACATAATGTACTTGCAATCATCCCGGCCACGCACTGCACAAAGGTCAGCAAGCAAAAGCTCCAGAACAACATGTTCGTGCTGGCTGCTATGCCTTAACGCGCATCCAGTGAAGTGGCACAACCTCTGCACTTGTCTCCAACATGCCTGTTGCAATGCTACCCCGGCCCCCTGCGGCTGGCACAGCTTCAAGCGGTCTCCTCTAGTCAGAAGCCTCCATCATGGTGAACCAAAAAAGCGCAGTGGCAGCCCCATGGGTCACGACATCAAGCAAAGCCCTCATAGGTCATAGTATGGTTCGTCAGTTGGCTGGCTAGTTGGCTAGTCTAGCGAGCTTGTTGCTTGGTCAGCTGGCTGGCCGCCTGGCTAGCTAGTTTGCCGGTTGGCTGTCTTAATGATTAGCCACTTGGTTGGCTAGCTGGCCAATCAGTTTGTTAGTTCATTTGGTTGGCTGGCTGGCTGGCTGGCTGGCTGGCTGGCTGGCTGGCTGGCTGGTTGTCTGTCTAGCCAGTTCATTCGCTACTTGGCTTAGCTGACTAGCTAGGTTCGTACACTGGCTAGGTGGCTCCTGGGAACTGGACGGAGTAGATGGCAGGCCAGCTGGTCGGCTAGTTCGCGAATTGACCAGCTAGCCAGCCAGCTAACTAGCGCTGGCTAGCTAGCTGCTTTGCAAACGGAGAAGTGCAAAAAACAAAAACACTGGCGTTTGGGGCTAAAACGCGCAAAGGGTTCACCGTCTGACGGTTGCAAAACAATGCGCGTGGCCGTGCCAATCAATGATCCCATGGCCGCACCCGCTCCGAGAACACTCCGTTTGCTCATGCTTCGAGCGGTCGCAGGCCACCTGAAAAATGCGGAACCACGGGCGTTCTTCTAATTTCCTTGGATTCGAATCTCAATTTTCTGGAAACAGGGACGAGGACTAGAGCAGGTGGGCCTTGGAATACTGCCATAAGGAAGGCAACGGCGGTATGAATTTCAATGGCGAGCTGCACTTGATGAGCAGCTGGAGGGATGCCAAGACACTATTCATGGTCACCATCCGGATGGCTCTCGCAAGCTTTCCGATTCGCAGCAAGCGAAACAGGATGGGGTTCACCGGCACGGTCATGGCGTGGGTAAGAGTTAACTCCATCACAGACGTTGTCGTCACGGCAATGTCAATGTAATTCAGCCACGCCTGAAAGAATTTGCAGCGCAGGACAAAGATGCGGACCAGGACGTCCAGACCAAATAACGCAGTAAACAGATTCTCGCCCACCCTCGGAGCAATCCGGGCATGGGCATAGAGCCAAACACACTGGCTCAACAGACTGGCCCTGCAGGCAAGCAACGCAAAGACCAAGGCCCACGATTCGGCCTCTGAATCGGGCATCTGGGTATCGCTAACACCCAGCTCATAGGATATGCGCGTCCTTCGAATCTGCAACGAGCCGTGTCAAGCGATGCCTCCAACAAAACACCAAATGCCAATTCAAGTAAGCCGAGTCTTACATGAAAGTTCGTGCATGACCTGCCCATCAAACTCTTCATCGCCAGGAAACCCAAATGTCTGCAGCTCGAATGCCATCCACAGGACATTGACGCCTCAGGCCCAACACTGGCTGAGATAAAACCACTGGGGGCAGAACCTTCTGACAAGCTTCAGAGCAGGGAAGCCACAGCCATCTCATATCTGGTGGATTGCAGCCATTCCTGCCAAACAATTCTCAGAGCAGATGTCATGTTTGCCATCGGCTCTCAAACATTGGCTCAAACAGTCTTGAATGACAAGGGCTAGCAGTTTAGCCTGCTGAACACTCTCACTCCTGCAACTTTTCAAAAGCGCTCAAGTTCCTGTACCGCTGCTGGTACCTTGGAGTGCAAATCAGGCTGTGCATGCAGTTGGCGCCCTACTGTGAAGTGACCGCGCAACCAACGCTGCAATTCTAAGGCATGCCAGGGGCAAGTTCTGGTGTGTGTGTGTGTGCCGGGGTACTACTAAGCTAAGATTGTGAATATGAGCCCGGCAAGGGAGCAACCTGCTCAACCAACACAGCAAGACGGCCCAGGCCTAGATGCCTGAGTTCATTAACTTCCACAATGCCAGGCTTTGACTCGACCCACCTTCGGCCCAGTCACTCCGCATCCGTCTCAGAATCTCCTCTGCGCATCAGGCGCTCCAGGTCCGGCTCAGGCTCCTCTTCGTTCAAGGACGCCACAAACTGGTCGTTCACTTCCGCCATACCTTGGCAGACGGGGTGGCCGTCGCAGCTTGAATTCGCTTCTCTCAACAACCGTTCGAGTTTGCTTGGCAAACATGCTGGGAACAGGCTTTTTAGATTGGGCCAAGCGGCTCTTCTCATTTTCCAGGAGCGCGGGGATGACGCTCTTCCGGGTCCTCGGCCGTCTCTTGCGCCCGGAGGAGGATGACCCGTTGGAGGCGCCCGAGGCCTCCGAGTTGTAGCTGTTGGCGCTGTTGTTGGAGAGGTTCACCTCCGAAGACTTCGAAGTCTTGGAATTCCTCGACATCCTCGAGGTCCTGGAGCTCTTGAGCCGCAGCCTGGGCCACGAGTCAGGCCGCGGTTCAGGCCGGTCGGCTCGCCCGGCCACTTCCAGGAGGTGCTGCTGCAACAGCTGGTCCAGCATCGCCTGGAAATCCGCCGAAGGAATCAGCTCTCCGCCATCTTGCGGCTCCTCATCCGCTCGAGGCGCCCCTGGCCTCAGGTTCAGAAAAAACGAGGGCGGCTCGTTTGACGAGGCACCTTGGCAAAAGCTAGCTGGCAACTTGTCTTGTTGTTCCTTGAGTCCAGGAACTGTCTGAACTTGATATTTTTCAGGCGAGATCTCTTAGGAATCGTGGGCTCATCTGGCGGCAACTCATCCGTCTCCATGGACTCCATGGCCAGCCTGACCCAGATATTCGGCCTTCGCAGTCTGCGTTTGAGCTCGGGGCGGCGTCAAGCCGTCGGTCGTTTCGGGGAGGTCAGGCTGTCCGTGTGTGAACCCGGGCGGTGTTTGGTTTCTGGCGCCTGCAAAGATTTGATGCCTCACGCTCTTGAGCCACGCGCGAGCGTCCATCTTGCTCAACACCAATCGCTTTTCCACGTGAGGAGCTTGCAAAAATTGCTTGACTGGTTTAAACAAAAAAAACATGCTCAGACTTACTGCAGCTTCTAGCCTGCCTGCATTTGCCTTTGCATCAGCAGCATGTCCTTAGACACATGCGCACCAGCTGATCAACTGTATAAAATACATGTTACCATGGCATCACAGGCCAATGCAGATATGTGTCCACCTCCTTCGGGAGGGTGCCACGCCCAAGAACAGAAAGATCCATCGTGTTGCGCTGCGAGTTGGCCAAACTGAAGCCCACCCTGGCTGAAGCAAGCTTGAAGACAGGTGCCACTTGCTTCGCACCATTGTGTCATGCTCCAAGTTGAGACTCATTGAAAGGGTTCTGATGGCCCTTCGCTCTCCGGACCTCTTCTGTTCCCAGTCGTACACCGTGTAGTAACCTGGGCGACGAGTTCGCCGCGAACGGCTCCCGGAAAAAGCCCTCCCTCCCGCGAGCGTGACATGTTCGGCTTCACTCGACTTCCGCCGCGCCGCGATGAAGCACAGGCTCCCCCAAGATGAAGAGCTTTGGCCCCAAAGGCCGTGGCAGGTTCACCTAACGCGGGGGTTGCGCAAGGCCTACCGTCCCATAGGCCTGCCATACGCCGTCAAGTCGCGTTAAACAAAAATGGGACATGAAACCTTGACATCTGATGGCTGCTACCAAGCCGCTGCCATCAACCTTGGACTGCAGTACCTCTTCACCGTCTTCGTCACCTCCGCCTCCTGAAACGAACCCAAACTCACAGGGAAAACCCACTCTCACGCTCTCGACTCTCGCTTTTCTCGCTCCTTCTCCTCAGGCTTCCCGCCGCCCTGCTGAAAATGCACCTCCTCCCGATCGATCGCCCTGGCGTCGCCATGGGTCTTGGTTTTCCCCGCCGTCCCTCGGGGGAAGAAGCGCCTGGGGGGTTCCGGCTCGGAGATTTTCTCCTGGGCCGACAGGCTGACAGGCCCCACAGCTCTGATCGCAAGTTCTCTCCTTGCAGCGGATCACCAAATGAAGCCCCCAGGCGGTCTGGTCGTCAGTCCTGGCGAAAGAATAAGCAGTCGCTGCAATGCAGGAGCATGCAGGAGCACTTGCTCCATCCTCTTCGCGCAAATCTTCGCACCCTGCGGAAAGATCTCGAAGGTGTCGTCAAAACCGTCCTTGCAGCAAGTAACCCAAGAAGGCATTCCCTAAATGGACATATCCACCTATAAGCCCCACCCCTCTGAAACCCATTTATGACCGCTGATGTTGGGCATGCACTCCTCGCGATGGTTGCCTGCGTCCGCGGCACAGGTGACAGCCACCGGCGGCCTTGGTCAAGTTTTTGGGGGAACTGAGCTCGACATGGAGCGAAGCGAACAATTGGCTGTGGGTCAAAACTAATGGTACCATTTTGGGGTGGGTGCACCTCTCATTTTAGTCTGTTTTAGTGTGGATTGGGATGTTCACTGGGGGTACGGGATTTTGACCCATGGCCAAATGAATCGTTGGCTCCTCTCCTCACACCACCAACAGTCGTGCAAAAGCCGCATGAATAACCGTTGCTTCAACAGGCGGTGCCGTCATTGGCAATCAGGTCAGGGCGTCACGCACTTCGAGGACTCGCCTGCAAAGTTCTCCCCAATCACCACTTCCTGGCGAATGATAATCCAAGTGCTCCGACGACGGGTAGCTTCTGGCACGCTTGATTTGTTTAAATGGCATTTTCTTGGCCTGAGGCTGGCGAGTCAAGGCCCTGTGGTGTGTACGCCTTGTATGGCAAACCATTTTACCACAACTCAAGGCGCAAACCAGCAAACTGCAGGGTCAACCAACTGATCCTATTTGATTTTCTCTTTGGGCCGCCTGCCTTTCGGCCTCGGTGCCTTGCGGCCCCCTCCTGCAAATCCTTCTTGGCGAGCGCGCACTTCAGCACCTCCTCCAGCTCCTCCGGACCGCCGGCCTTCCGCTGCACGCACACCTGCCGCTGCGTCACCTCCACATCCAGCCTGAAGCCGCAAGGCGCGCCACCCGGTTGGGGCGGTTCGATGTCTTCGAGCTTTGACTCTTGCCCGGAAACGGCTCTGTGACTAAAAACACCTGGAAGTGGAGAAGTGCCACTGCAGCCAAAGATCTGCTCAGTGCTTTCGCAGGCCAAGAGGTCGAAGCTGTTGAGGCAACGCCGGTCGCCGTGCTTCAAAGGTCCCAGCCAAATGGCTTCAACTCCTGCAAGGTTTCAAGGAGCAAACACCGATTGAGTCCGCGACGCTGGCAAAGTCTCCTGGCTCTGCAGGGCCTTCTTTCTCCGCAGTGGCCGGGTCAGGGCACCAAAACCGCAAGTCCAGGCCCCAGCCGCCTAGAGATGGCCATGCCAGGACTCACCACGACTGCCACTGCCAAGAATCACCAAGAACATCATGCAAGGCCCCGCCCGACCCTGGCCCCTCCCCCCATCCACTGCTGCCAACGCACCAGGCTGATCCGTGCGGTTCACGCAGATCTCATCGCCTGGCAATCCAAACTTCTTGCTTCACTCTTGCGTCAAGCAGCATGGATCCATTGCTTGGTGAAACGTATGCACCACAGCGAATCATCTACTTCCAGTGCAGTCTCTAAAATGCATCACCTTTCAAATTGTCAGACGGTTGTGATAGCACAGTTGTGCAGTTGAGTGTTGCCAGCATCCGCACGAACATGACGAACCTGAACCAATGGACTGGCGCGTCACGCATCTAGTGAATCTAGTGCCCAACAGCTCAGTTTCATGCACTCACCAAAGGCAAGGACAGTTGTGCGAAACATTGCCGACAGCACGCGACACGTTGCACGAGCCTTTGCTGTATACCACAAACTTGTCTCCATAGATGTCCTCTCGACGGTTTGCCGCCTGGCTTAGCTGCGGACAGCACTCAAGCAAGTCGATGCCCCCTCAGCCATTTCCTGTAAAGTTTCAGAAGAGGCGTCCATTCCGGGGGCCAAAGCACCAAACGTGGCCATCGAACCGCGGCCGATCGTCACCTCCGCAGGGCAGCGCAGCGGCTCGCTGGACCTCAAGCCAAGATCCAAGCGCGAGGCGGTTGGGGGGGGGGGGGGGAGGGTTGGACCAAGCGCCCTGGCCTCACGCACAGCTCGCCCTCTGCAGAATTCGGGCCGACTTGGACCAGAGAGTAGCCGGGCCGATGGAAAGCCTGCAAGCCAGTCCGCCACCCCAAATAGCTGGAAAGAAACGTGCTCAATGACTGCCTGTTTCTTTCGACCTTGGCGCTTCTTCGTCTTCTCATCGTCCAAAGTGACTCCTGAGACAGAGGAAGCTTCTCGGTGGTCGCTAGGACATTCAATTCTCGGCTCGGGTCCTTTGTCAGAGCTGACGGACACGTCCTCGCGCAACGGCAGCCGGCGCATGTAGCCTCAGTAGCGCCGCGATTCAGGTAGTGGACAATCAGAAAGCCGTCGGTGATGCAGGAGCGGGGCGCCTAGTTCCAACGACTGCCCTCAATACCAAATCAAGTCCTCAACGGCAAACATTGGCTGGGCTGCCACACATAGAACTGCAAACAAAAGCACGCTGCTTTGAGTCAACCCCGACGGCAACATATTATGTGCCACAGGCAAGAATCGCCTGTGAAGCAACCGCACAAAAACAGATACGGTACTCACAGACACAAACACAAACACAGACAGGAACACTCGCACAAACACAAACACACAGAGAGACACACACACACACACACACGCATGCGATCCGCATTCATGTTACATTAGATAAATACTAGACATATTAAAAAAAGAAATAAATTGTAACGTACACCTACACACGCACGCAAACGCACGAAGCACCTTCCTTGCGGCTTCTGCATTTCTTGGGGCGGCCGCCTGGCTTTGATGCCTACTGTCAAGAACGGTGTTGTCAGATTGCCATGGGGCTCGAGGCAAAGAGATCGATGGTCTTGCCCTCGAGCTCAATCTCCTAAGATTTTCAGGAATGAGGTTTTGAGCTGCCCGGCAGGAAGGAAGCAACCGCCACAGGAACAGCGGTCACAATAAACAAAGGAAGACAGCAAGCAACAAGACTAGGGCTTGCCACGGCTTGGCCAAAGCATCCAGCTTGGGGCTCTTGGCAAGGCGACAGTCCAGCAAATCGCCCGCATCCACCTTCAGCAGCTCTTGCAGCTCCTGGCACCAGACTTTCCTAAAACGCTCAGACCTTCTCCGGCGGCTTCCAATGGCGCCTTGTCATGCGGCCCTGGCACGCCCAGGTGCGAAGTGCCGGTGTCCACCACGCCCCTGCAAGTGCCGTCCTGGCGTTCGCTTCAGGACTTTTGGTCGACTGCGCCCCCAAAGGGCCAGGGGGTTCGGTGCCTTGCAGAAGTCCAGCTCCACGCCATCCACGCGAACTGCGAGGATGGGGACCACCCTGACATCGGTGCCCGCGCTCACCGCGAGGCCCGGTGCTCCGAACAAGACACAGCGATGCTCGCTCCACGCCGGGGCGCCAGTAGCCAAGGTCCGGTCGGTAGACCTCAGTCTCGGGGCAGTGATGCAAGGTTCAAGACTGCCTCATCCCATGATACATCTCTGACACTACTCATTCGGTGATATATCCATTTCGACCCAAGAAGCCGATGACCAACTCAGCGGCTCCAGCATGCGCCGCGTGTCTGCAGCGCCGAAGGCCACCTCACTGGGCTCCACGTCCTGGACGCAAGTGGCCAAGCCAACGCAGATGCTCCATCTCTGCCTTGTTCCTACGAATCGCCTGTTCAGGGAGCCCTGGCTAAATAATGCTGGATGATGCGCGCCCCTCCTCTCCGTCGGTGAGGAACACGCCAAAGTGGGGCCGGGCAGCGAGCCCGTTCCTCACCAACCTTGGGAATCCAGACGTGCCGTCAAATTCAAGCGACGTCGCATAGCTCGTGGCCTCTGTGACAATGGTTCTGGCGAGCAAGCTCCTTTCTGACCACAGCTCATACGTTGCCGAAGGCGCATGTCAGCCTAGCTTAACCACGGGTAACATGGTCAAGGGTCAAGACACAAGATCCATCTTGGCTCCAGTCAGGAGCCTTGCGGCCAACTCCTCCGCTCATTGGCCAAGGATGTTGTTGGCTTTCGCTTGCTGCCCACATGCCGCAGGGGAGAAACAATCTTGAAAGTGATCAAAAGGCACGCCCAAAGTTCCGATCCACCCGGGATCACCATCAGCCCCAGTCAGTCTGCTCATTCCTCGGCTTCCATGAGCGGGCTCACGGAGACCCCTGCCAGGACTCGTCAGGAGCGCACGGCCCACATCTACAAGCACTGCTAGGGACCACGTCGGTCTTCCGCGCCTTCCGAGCGGCGCCAGAGACGCAATGCCCAGCAAGCAGAGAGGCCCGCAGACACAATGAGCAGCACCCAGAAAGAGGAGCGTGCAGCTACCTCCTGCCCAAGCGAATGAAATGCCAGGAAGGCAAGTAAGCCAGATGCCAGCATAGGGGAAGCAGCGAATGATGGCGTGCGCGCGCGCGTTTGCGTGTGGGTGCGCGTGCACGTCCGCTTGCGCATGTGGCGTGCGTCGTGCGGCGTGCGGCATGCGGCGTGCAAGGCGGTGTGCGGCGTGCGCTGCCGCGTGCCGTGTGCCGCGTGCTGTGTGTGTGTGTGTGTGTGGTGTTGTGGTGTGTTGTGTTGTCTTGTGTTGTCTTGTGTTGTGTTGTGTTTTCTTTTTTGTGTGGTGTGTTGTCTTGTCTTATCTTGTATTATATTATGTTATGTTATCATGTAATGTGGTGTAATGTGCTGTGGTGTGGTGTGGTGTGGTGTGGTGTGGTGTGATGTGATGTGATGTGATGTGATGTTGTTGATGTTGTTGATGTTGTTGATGTTGTTGTTGTTGTTGTTGTTGTTGTTGTTGTTGTTGTTGTTGTTGTTGTTGCTGCTGTTGTTGTTGTTGTTGTGGTGGTGGTGGTGGTGGTGGTGGAGGTGGTGGTTGTGGCGTGTTATGCGTGTGGTTTGTGTGTGTGGTGTGTGTGTGTGCTTTGTGTGGTGTTTTGTTTTGTTGTGTTGTGTTGTCTTGTGTTGTTTTGTGTTGGTTTGATGTGTTGTTATGTTGTGTTGTGTTGTGTTGTCTTGTCTTGTCTTGTGTTGGGTTGTTGTGTTGTTGTGTTGTTGTGTTGTGTTGTGTTGTGCTGTGCTGTGCTGTGCTGTGTTGTGTTGTGTTGTGTTGTGGTGTGGTGTGGTGTGGTGTGTTGTGTGTGTGGTGTTGTGTTGTGTTGTGTTGCGTTGTGTTGTGTTATATTTGTATTTGCCTACTTGTATTGTACTGTGTGGTGTGTTGTGTTGTGTTGTGCTGTGTTGCGTGTATGTGTCCGTGCGCGCGCACTAGTGTGTTTGTGTGCGTGTATACACATGTACACGTGTGTGTGTGTGTGCTGGTGAATGTGTGTTTGTGTGTTTGCGTCTTTGTGTTTGTGTCAGTGTGTGAATGTGCGTGTCTATGTTGTAATATGTGCCTGTGAGCGCACGTGCGCGGATGCCGTCGCAACGAGAATCTTCATCATTCATTGACCACTTCAATGCGAGAATGTGCACTTTGGACCCAGGTTTTGACTCCGAAGGCCTGCCTTCGGCCCCTCCATCTCAAAAAGAGATGCAATGTTCCGCCTCAGGCTCAGGCACAGCGAGCAGGGCACCAGCTGGTAAGAAGGGTCAGTCAACAAACCCATTCATTGGGTCTGGGGAGGAGCTTCCATGAATGCCTAACGCTTGGCCTACTGTGAATCCGGGGCACAAGGAGGTCAAAGAACGCAGCGGCACATCAGTGCCTCAGTGAGCGCCGCACCCCGTCATAGCCGCTTCAGTTTATGTGGCTCATGGCTGACGCTCCCTTGCACACACTGACGATGCAAAACCTCAACGCGGGCCTTCACTCCAAATGAGTGGTGGTTCTGATGCCCTTTAAATTTGACGTATCAAACCGCCACTCAACTGGCATCCGTGCCCAGCCAATCAGCCGATGCTGAGCACTGCGCAGTAGCCGCTGTGAGCGCAGCGCTGGCAGCCCGACGCGCTCCAGCAGTCCGAGTCCCGGGTGCAACTCAGCGAAAACGAATCCGGATGGGGCTGAAAGGCGTGCAGGGAATCATTGTGAAGGGTCCCATTCTGATTTATAATTAAACCAAAAAAGATATCTTTTAACACATGCCCAAACAAACAGCTAAGACTTGCCGGGCCTTGGCCCTCGCTGGCCACTGACGCAGGAGCCTGGCGCAGTCTTCGGCCCACTCCCATCCATCCGATCAGTTTACCACCCCATCCCCATCCTCATCACCCCGCAGGCTCCCTATCCAGCGTGCCCCCCGAGACCCAAAAATAAGGCGCCTGAACTACTGCTGCTGCTGCTGCTGCTGCTGCTGCCGCCGCCGCCGCTGCTGCCGGCTTCCCCACAAACTGTCGGAAAGCCTCGCGCCATTGAATGTCAGGCTGCTTGCTTTCCCAGCTTGAACACTCCCATGTCTGCAAAAAGCCGAGGCACTGCGCACGTCTGCCAGGCGCCACTGACCCTTGACGTCCAGGCACGCCGAGAGCTGCAGTTGGGAGTTGGGGCTGCTGTCCTCCGAGCCGGGCACTTCATGCGCCGCGCGCCGCGCTGCGCTGAATGCACGGCACCCATTGCACGCCACGGAACGATGTGGAACACGCAGAAGCCGGCATTCTGCAGGTCTTCTGCCATCGCCGTCAAGTCCTTGCCTGCGGCTCGCGCGCCGGACATCACCTGGCACAAAGAACGAAAAATGGCGTACATTCATATTATTCAAGCACTCGACTTCTAGTACTGTTGGACCTGAATTCTTTGCGAATAAGACTTGTTACAAGAAACTCCCGTTCAGCTCCATGGCCTGCAGCGGCCCATTGGACAGCTGGCAGACCTGTCGGAAGAAGTCGTCGGCATCTTGCACGCCGGCGCAGGTGCCGTGCTTCTGCCACTCGTGCTTCTGGAACCTTCGTCAAATTCCGTGCGTTCAACACACGTTTGCGTTTCTCAACGCAGGCCAGCGGCCACATGGCGGAGTTCTGCGATCCTTGAGTGTCGAAGCCTGGCATGGCTTAATTCTCACGCGAAGGCGAGAATGAAGGCACGGGTGGCATGTGCTAACGCAGCCCGAGCCGCAAGGGTAAATCTTGGATGGGTCCCGAGCACTGTCCGGGTCGTCGCACTCGGAGGTGCCATAGCCATCAGTCTGAGGCCAAAGGCCATGCACCACAGGCCTCACTCGGGATGCACTTGGAACCTTCAGATTCTGGTTCGGGTGACCTCGTGCCTGCGCCGGCCAAGCGGCTCCGGGTGCTTGTAGTTGCCGCTGCCCTCGCCTGTCTCAAGGGTCAGCACGCCACAAACCTGAAGGGTCCAGTGTCAGAAGTGCCAAAACCCGTTTCTCACGGCTTCCGGCCTCAACATCCTTCCCGCAATCCATGTGCCTGCTGTGGCTCCCCAGGGAGCTGCACTTGGCCACCTGTGGCGGCGGAGCCGGCCCATGGGTCGGCCCATATCCCTCAGTGTAGGGCTGGTTCTGGTTATTCTGGTTGTGCAGCTTCTTGATTGGGAAGCAGCCTCGCGTCTCCGATCCCCTTCCGCCCTTTTTCTGGAAACCCATGTCCACTGCGCCGGCCTTGCAAAACCAGCGCCAGGGCAGCGCCCACCACCGCAAGCACCGCTCGCGCCATGGCCCCAAGTCTACTCGCCTGGAAGCGCCCTTGCTGTGAGCCGCGCCTCTGAATCGGTTCGAAGCCATCAAGTGGGCGACAGGTCAACTGGAGTTCGAAGTCATCAAGTGGGCGGCAGGTCAACTGGAGCCTTCGACGCCTGGGGTCGCTGCATGTCGAAGGTGCTGAAGTTCTTGTTCATGGCAAGTCCATCCAGGCTGAGGCCCAGAATGCCATCCTCCAAATCAAAATCGCATGCGCCAGCTTTCAGTCACGTGCAATCACAGGGCAAAACATGCAAGAAGCAGCCCCGCAAGCAGTGACTTGCAATACAGCAACCTGGAACTCCAAGCGCCCAGCAAACTTGAAGGTCTTGAAGGGAACGGTGGACATTTCGACGGCTACGATGATGTTCATCTCCACACACATCGGACCTGCACGGGCGCCCCCAAACAAATTGGTGAAGCCGCACACCGGCAACTTGCATGCAGCTGAGCTGCTGTGGTCTGCAACCAGCTCAACGCCGGCTGGTGCCAGAACGGCGTCCGGGTCCTGTCCCGAAAGCGCAACCTACACTCAGCATGCCTCGGACTAACGTCCTGATAGTCGTGGATAAGAAGGCTCTCCTGCTTGATCAAGGCCGCAACTTCCTTGAAGAATGAACTCCAAAGCACAGAATAGACATGCAACGTAGCACACGCGCGCGCCCGCGCACACGACATGAAGGGACAAAGACAACCGCTCTCATTTCTGCAGCGGGTGCCAGTTCGGCAGACAATCTTCTTGCTACGTTGCCGGCGTACAGTCCAAGTGCCCACCGGCCAGTACGCTTCGTGAATTGACCGGAAAGTAGCTCCCGGAACAAAGGCGGGGCCGGTTGCCTGCTTGAGGACACGGTGCCTTCACCAGACCAAAGGGCAGATTACTTCGGAGAGGAAGGAGGGAATCGCGTGCCAAAACGAGCCAAGCACTGCTCGCCGGACCCAGGACCTAACCCATCTCCCACTGGCTGGGCCGTATCCAAATGACACGCTGACGAGTTGCCACCCACTTCAGGCCAAAACCCAAATCATACGATCTTTGAATGCATGCCTGGGTTTGTGTGTGTGTGGGCCCGGCAGGCGGGCCCGGCCACTCGTCTTAAAATAGGCTGCCTGGCTAAGCAAATGCTCTTCCTCCAGTTCCTGCAAAGATCTCAAGAGCTCCTTCTGCAGTTTCTGGAGAAATGCACCCATGCATTCTCCGAATCTGTTGCCATCGTAGGCCAGCATGGGTTAAAGAATTGGATTGCTATGACCTGGAGAAGCACGCTCAGTTCTTCTGCAGTCAGTATCTGCACCTGGCATGACATTAGCTTGGAAATGAACCATGCGACCGACTTCATCCAGTCAAACATATTCAAATTAGTCACAGTTGTTCGTGCTGTCATTCAGCACCTCAAGCTGACATACACTACTAGCATAGGCTTTTACCGGAACTTGCGGTATGCCACCCAAGCACCTGTGCAAGCAAGTGTCATTGACACGATGGCGGGCGACAGAAGATTTGTTTCAAACAGTTGCCCGCCCCTGCGCTTGGCGTGGCTGGACTCCTCTCCGTCCTTGGCAGAGCGGCTGTCTGCCACAAAGCTCAAACGAAGCCGGCCATTTGGCAAAGGCTCATCCGGCGCAGCCTTCATCTCGTCGGTGTCCGCTCTGGGCTGAGCCGTATCCAGGATATCCGGCGTCGCCGGCGCCGCCGGCGCGGGTGCATGGTTGGAGCGCTCCATGATGCAAAGCCCGGCGCCTGCGAAGGACGTGGGCCGCTCCAGGCGCCCACCGGGACCGCAAAGGTGCAGACGACCATCTTCCACCTGGAAACGTTTGTCTCTTTGTTCATTGGGGGAGGGAAGGGGAGCAAAAGAAGGAGGGGCTGCCTATTTCGCACCCCTGAAGCCGGCATTCGGCTGGAACTCACTTGACCCACCTTGAAGATGTAAGGGATCACCGGGGGGCGGCAGCTGCTCATTGGCAGCAGCTCCAGGTCCATCTCCATGGGCTCCGCGGCGCAGTTCACCTGGTACTTGGCGGCCATCTGCTGGCCCATCACCTCCACCATGGCGCTGAAGTCCTGGTGGAACTCCATGCGCTGCCGGTAGCCGCGGCCGGACACGCTCACGCCCTCCCAGGAGGCCAGAATGCTCTCGTGGGCCTCGGGGAACAGGCAAGTTGGCAAGTGGCGCTCGCCCGCCCGAAGCGAAGGCAAGAACACGTGAACTGGACTCCAAGTCTTTGCAAAACGAGCTGTTTTCCGGCCTCCTTCTCCCAAGTCGCCCAGGATTGGGAGCAAGGCTCCAATTCTGAAGCCGTTTCAGCATACGGGCCGCCCAGCTGGTCCAACAAGGTTGCCGCCAGGCTGTCCCGGCCATCCTTTCGGTGCTGGAGACTCTCGCTGCCGTCACGCGTGGAGACCTCGGACTCCCGGTTGCACGCCTCCGACTCGATCCTTGGGCCGAAAGGAGATGGGAAAAAAAAATCCCGAGCTTACAGACAGAAGCCGAAGCAGTTCGGGAAAACTGGCAAGTTGCAAGTTGCAGCCTGGGGGCGTCTCCAGGGTTTGGGCGAGCTGGATTGCTACTAGCAGCTGGCGCTGGCGGTCTGCTGTGGCCAGGGGCCCTACTGACCTCAGAGCAGATGCTAGAGATCCAGCTCCGTTCGCCGCAGTGGGACCTTTGCCCACAGTTTTGAAAGCCAAACAACTGCTGAAAATCGAAGCCCCTCTCACAAGCCGAGGCGCAAGTGCAGCGTCACTGGCACTGAACCTAACTGGGTGCAGAGAGCCTGCGCCACGCCGCAGCGCTGACCTGAGCCACCCAGGGGTCCGGGTGACAAGCTGAGCCAACGAAAGCCTCAAAGACATGCGGACTGCGAAATTTTCGCAGCATGGTGGTTGGAATGCTTTGTGTCTGATGCCCTGCACCTGAAGCATGAACATACCTCAACATCGGCAAGCGTGCCTGTCATTGGGCGCCAGTCTTCATTCTCAGCGCAGGTGGCATCAGCTTTGAGTACGTTCTCAAAGTAGGCGTTGAAAGCCGCCTTCCAAGGACGCTGCCAGAAACTAAGGCGATCAAACCCTGCGAGCCTTGTACTCGCCGCTCACCAGCTCGCTCAAGCTGGCGCCCGCCACCGGCAGCTTGAGGACGCCCTGCAGCTTCGCCATGTCGCCCTCGAGGTTCGCCGGCAAGAGGCAGCGATGGCCCGCAAGGACGCACGGGAGGATCATGTCGAAGCTGCCTCGCAAGATGGCGACCATGCCCGCGTTGGAGCGGCTGATCTTCTCGAGCGCGTTGGCCAACATCTCATGGTACTCCTTGGAACGCAGGAACACGAAGGCCGCGCCAAACGCGATCTTGGCCCCACAGGTCAAGGCCCGAAAGGCCATCCGCTCGCCCAGGGGGTCTAAGATGCCTGTGGCAGATGCCAGGTACACCACGCCGTAGACGCCGAAGTGCAGCGCCAGGGCGAAAACCAGGAAGGGCCGCAAGCGTCGGCACGGCAACTCGGAGGCCGTCTGCCAATACCTGCGACACCACGCGCACATGCCTTGGAATGCCCAAGCGTAGGCAGCACAGGCAGCAGCGATCAATAGCCATTTCTGCAAGCTTGTGCTAACGCAGAGAGCTGCCCAGCTCAACAAAACACAACCATTAGTTGCAACCATTGGTCCCATGACCTCATGTGAGGGCCGCCCCAAGCAGTATCCGGATAAAATCACAAGAATCGGCACGTTGATTGTCCACTCCAAGTACTGCAGAGAGTACAGTGGCTTGCCCTGGGGCGTCAGCCCATCGGTCACTGGAACTACATGGGCAATAGTCCAATCCGCCCGCGAGAACAGCAGCTCGCTTGCCGCCAGCACTCCAAACATAGTTGCGAGAAGCAGGCCGGGCAAGCACCGGGTCTGCAGTTGCATCCTGCGAGCATCTTGAATGGCCGCAGCTAGGCTCAAGAGCTCGTAGCCCATCATCACTGCCATGGTCATGGCCGAAAGCCGGGAGCCATCTGAAAGCTGCTCCCGGCATGTTGGGTCGTGATGACACGGGCTCGGTCCCGCGAGCCATGCCACAGCCCAGCCGGCAACTGTGAAGCCGGCGCAATGTACGCCGGCCGCCAGGAGCGACATGGGGGGCTTGGGGACAAGAGTGGCACACTGGCACACTCACGCCCCCCTTGAGCATACACACGTTGAATGGTTGCACTCGTCACATTCGTCACTTGGCCTTTCTGAGTTCCAACCCTGACTCTCCAAAGTGGCCCTGGCACTTTGGAAACCCTGTGCATGCCAAGCAGCCTCTTGTCGCCGCCTCTCGTCAGCCATGTACTGCAGCTCATCATGCGTCTGACCCTTGCCGAAGCAAACCTAGGGGTCAAAACTATCGGTTTGGCACGGGCTGGTGGAATTGGGAGAAAAGGCTTGCTGTATCCCCTCCCTTTTGACTGTTTTGACTTTGGCTCATGCTGCCCAGCATTTGGAAGGGAAGAGAGGAGGGGGCGGGGGGGTGGAGTGCGAGTGCGGGAGGGGGAGGAGGTGAGGCCATTCAGGCCCCACAAGCGTCCGAGTTTGCCAGGCAGCCGTGTCCTTGGCGAACTCCCCCGTGATCTCGCCAGTGCCGAAGCCAATGGTCACCTGCAAGACAGAGAGCTGTCTCGCTCGCTGTCGCCCCATTTCGGGATTTGGCACAGGTTCAATCCATGCTTCCATTTACCAGGGTTCCCATTTTGGGTACATATTCTTGAAGACCCACTGCCATTTGGCTATTCGGTTCCCCGCCTGCTCGCCATGATCGCCCTCGTGGACAATACTGCCGTCGGCATTGATGGGAAGGGACGTGATAGATGCTGTCCTCGGCAAACCGCTGACAGGCAGATTCCTGGCCGAGCGCGTCCTAATCCCTTTAGGCGCCTGTCACTCTTGCAAGCCCAGGTGCTGATCATAATGCCTCCTGTTGTTCGCCTGGCAAGCCTGCACACTCTCGCAGCGCTGTTTGCCACACGGCCCCGTCAAGTACGCGGGCAACTGGCTCGGAATGTGCCAACCAGAAGATCCACCATGCGCTCCAAAAAGCTTTAAGCGTTTGAAGGAGGCTCAGAGGATGGCATGGAAAATTCCAGCCAACTTCGGGGTGGCAATCTGCGCAAACATGCCGAACCTTTGTCGGCTACATGTAATCATGCTGCCCGATTTCTTTGGAGCTGCTCCCCCTGGCATTCGCCCGTGTATCTGTTGGTCTCATTTCTTATTAGCCTTGGCCGTGCTTGCTTCAGCGGCAGAATCAAGCCTGCGCACGGCCGTTGAAATCCGATTGCTTTCAACGTGTCCAGTGGAGTTGCGCATTCACTCCGAAATCCGCGTGCAACAAAATTACTCACAAGTTTGTTCGACCTCCAGCAGCCTCCCAACACAACCCCCGCAAGTCAAAGCTTTGACTGCCCGGAGTCAAAAAGTTGCTTGCCATTGCGCGCGAAGCGTCCTCCTGGGAATCTGGGGCTGCGAGCAGAAGTCACACGCAGTGACTCACTTTTCGACAGCTGCCTTGTGTCTTCTGATGCCTTGTCAATATATCATAGGTTGTGATAACGGCTCATCTTGCGCTGGCTTGCTTTGCAGTGATTACGCCTGCTTGGATGCTGCAATTGCCCTAGGTGGCTAGCCCGTGCGCTTGTCGATGAACCGTTCCAGCCACTTTGATGGATATCGGTATGGGTCAACATTAAACCACCAGCGGACCGCAGGTTTTGGTCCATGTTTCCACTTACCAGGGTTCCATTTTGGTACCGGTTTTTTGAGCCACAGCCATATGGTGTGGCTAGAAACCTTGGCTTGCATTTGTTCAGATGCGGTTGCCGCGGTGCGGAGCGAGTTGCGTCTTTTGTTCCACCCCCGGACCTCCGATTCGCACTCCACGGCGGGCAGGATGACGTGGGCGGAGCCCGTATCGAAGACCACCCGAAAGTCCTGGCGACCCCACCCCCCCTCTGCAACCAGATGCTCTGGCGTTTTGGCAGGGCTCCTTGCAAAAACATGGCTCGACGGAGGGAGAGGGGGTGCGTGTGGGACAAATGGCAGGGGGTTTCGGAAGTTTTCTGAGCGCCGGGAGCCTAACAAATGGCATCTCTCCGGTCCTGTGGGGGGTAGCCCACGCTCAGGACCTGAGGGCCGGACGGCAGAACCCACCAAGCCGCAAGCCGCAAGCCACAGACCCCGGAGTACGAGGTCTTGAACGAGGCAATCTTTCCCA
The DNA here is from genome assembly GCA_963377175.1 of Effrenium voratum. Taxonomy (NCBI): domain Eukaryota; class Dinophyceae; order Suessiales; family Symbiodiniaceae; genus Effrenium; species Effrenium voratum. The sequence goes on from CAUJNA010003557.1 coordinate 352,578, forward strand.
TGCGGTAGATGGGCACCTGTGCCGCCAAAAACCAAGGTGCCACCAGTCTGGTGATTGCTGCATTGCTCCAAAAGAGCTTGATTAAATATATATATATATATATATTTATTAGTAATAATAATAATAGTAATAATAATAATAATATTTTTTGAAAACAAACAACAAAGGGGAAAAAACGAGGGAATGCCGCAGCCGCCAGCGGATCCTCAGGGCTGAGGCTCTGGCGCTTTCTCGGCGCAGGCCGATGACGTGCGGCGCCGGGCCCTCGGGAAATTCGCCGCCCGCGGCCTGGGCAAGCGGAGTTCTGCCTTGACTCAGCCGCCCCTTCAGTCCTGGTCGGAGACCACCGGCTTCTGCAGCAAGCTGGATGAATCGCTGCCTGAGATGCTGCGGGTAACCCTGTACCCCTGGTGAACATCAAACTACGTGTATGGGTGTTCATCCGCCCCGAAATGGAGGCATAGATTATGACCAATGGCCATGTATGAATCTGGTGGATACGGGAACTTGCGGCTGTCCAACCGCTTACCCCAGCCTGATACGACGCCAGCTGAGGAGATACTGACGTCATGGCCAGCGGACATGGAAAGCATCACCTGAACACGTGGCTGAGCATATTGTGACTGCAAGGCAAGTCAAAACCATCAGCCCAAGGGCCCGGCTGCCGAGAAAAGGTAAAACATGACCTGAGCTAGCGGCCGCTTCCCAGACAAAACAAACCAACCAGACCTCAGACCTCGCTACGAAGCAAGTCTGCAATGGAAGCCCAATAGAATGACGCAAACGATCGAATCCATCAAGGCACGCAGCTGCCTTGGAAAAATGTGTTTCCGGTGCATTGCTCACGTCATGCCCTGCTGCCAGTCCCAGTTCCAGCACGCATCGGCATCGGGCACTTGCCGGGTGCCTCACCTCTCCACCCGAAACAAAGTGCGTGCCAAGGCACAGGCGATGCGAGTAGGTTCGATTGAGTGGAGCGTGATGAATAGAACATGAACGGCCTTGAGCCTGGATTCATCCAAAGGTCACCCAACTTCAGAGGTCGTCTTGCCCTCGGCATCACCAAGGCTCAAAAGCCCCGACTCTCCGGAGAAGCGAGCTGCGCGGAAAAAGGCGTTCCTTTGCAAATCAGCGAGGCCAACATGCAGATTCGAGTCGTGGCAACGGGCGCGAGATTTCACATAAGCCCTGCAGTCTGCAGGACCTGATCGAATTGTCAGGCTTCTTGCATGCGTTCCAAGGTTTGTCAAGCAAGCGTGCAAGCGAGCAACTGGCATCATTTCGCCAGTGTTGCACAAACAGCTCTCCTGCCGTTCCTGGTTGCTTTGCAAGCCGAGGTCCGGAGAGGCGTTTCATCTCCCTAACTACACAAGCCAACCAAACACCGCGCGATGCCAAGAAGGCCAAAGCGGCCAAGTGCCAAGCTCAAAGGCGAAGCCTGCTTCCATGCTCCTCGGCTGAAAGACGTGGCCAAGGCCTAAACCTCATGAGGCGTTAGCTTTGCAGTGGCTCTCGTCTTCTTCTGGGTAGTCTGCTGGTAGTCTTCTGGTAGTCTGCTGGCAGTCTTCTCGCCGTCTTCCAATAGTCTTCCCATGCAGTCTTCACACAGTCTACTTGTCTTTCTGCAATCTGCGCAAGTCTTTTCCATGGACTGGCAAGGGATGTCATGCTTTCTCTCAGGCCGTCATTTAGGGACACTGGGGCAGGCTCCTCCGCCAACAACATCTTGATGGTAGAACTCAGGTAGTTTGCCGCAAGGTTGACGGACATCCCTGGCCTCTTGTAGAGCGCCTGCGCATGGAAGCACTCCGATACGATTTGATGCTTCGCTTGATGCTTCCATGCTCAGCATCCGACCTCGCCAGCGATGGATGCAGTGAGGTCGCTCAGCTCGTTTCCTGCGAAGGCATAATTAGCTTTGACCCGCTGGCTTACGCACCTTTCTGCCGACCTGAGCCTTCTGGGCTCTGCCACCAACGACTGACTCATGGCTTTGAGATTTGAGATGCTCTGAGTATTTTTGTCAATGCTCTAAGCTTTACAGGCACGGCAAATGAACAGTGCAACGTTAGTGGCATGCCTCGGAGAAAACCCGCAGGTCCTGACATATCCAAAAAGGCGATGGAGTTCGGCAAGGCAAGCCTCAGTACCACGCTGCCCGTCAGGATTTCAAGTCCGAAAGAAGATCACAAACTGCCAGTTGGCAAATGCAAAGATGCTGCTGGGGTCGCCCGGCAGAATGGCCGTTGCGTCGTTGTCGCCCAAGCCACCGCGGGCAACAGACAGGGCCATGAGGGCGCTCTTCGGCAGTGACTCAGCCAATGCCTGGTGAGAGACAAAGCCTTAACCCTCGACCGCCTGGCATCTGCTAGCCGGGCAAGGCGTAACTTGGAGCTTGTACCTGTATGAATATGGTGGCCAACATTGCAGCCGAATTCTTAGCGTGAAAAGGGATGATTGCCCCTCTCCCTCGGACTATTCACCGCCCGCGTGGCAGCGCTCACAATCTCTTTCACCACTGCTTCCCCCAAATCACGCCGGTCCCCTGGATTCCATCCATTTCAGCTTCCGATCTGAGGCCTCAAGCTGCAACTTCGCCCAGGCCCAGCCATGGGTGTCCTTTCGGAAAAATAGATGGCCCGGGTACATGGAGCAAAACCCATCTAAACCAGCGCCTTCCGCTTTTGAGCCCACCAACCTTTAAAAAACAAGGGACACCCGTGGCGTCCCATGGCCCCGTCTCATGGCTCCCGTGCCCAGCCCAGTCCCGTCGGCGCCTGGGCCCCGAGCTCCGCCACGCCGCAGCCGTCCAGCGCCAAGGCCTCCAGCCGCGTGGCGCGGTTGGCCGCCGCCCGCGCCAGGCCGTCGCTCAGCGCCCCGGCCAAGGCCTCGGGAGAAAAGCCGCACCCGAGGGTGGGAAGGCCCTAAGCTCACCGAGAAGGGCAAAAGAGAATCCGCACTTTTCATCGGAATCCACCTGGTCCAAACCCAGAAAGCAAGTCCAGGCACTCAGGAAGTGGGCGAGGGCCCCTCAAAATGGAAACAGGGAAGTCGGGTGCCTCAGAGGGCAGAACGCGCTTCCTTTTGCAAGGAGGGTACCCACGCGGCACAGTTGCAAGCTGCCCCGCCTGAACGCCCGCGGGGCCGATTGCGTTGCCACCCAGGTGGGTGCCCATTACCAGCTCCTGGCAGAAAAGCGCCAACTCCAAACTCCGAGAGCCCCAAGAGCCCCAAGCCCCATGCACAGCTCGGCCGGTCCCGCACGTTGCTGCGAGGGAGCCGTGCGGCCAGCACCTGCGCATCAACCCGCAACAAAACGAAACGGAGAGGGAGAAACCCGCGGTGAGCGCCTGCGCGCCGGCCGGGCCGATGTTGTTCCGATCCAGAAGTAGCTTCTCCAGCGAGTCCAGCAGCGGCAGTGCATCCGCCAGCTCCTGAGGCAAGGCTGGTGAGGCCGGCGTCTCTTGCAGGTTGGCTGAGTGATGCCAAGAAGCCGCCACCCCGCGATCGCCGAATTTATTGGCGCTCCTCGGCCATGGGCTTTCATGTGGTTTGCCCAGCACCCAAAAGCCCCCAAGATCCCCCAACCTTTGGCACCAAGCAAACGGGCACACGGGCACGTGGGCCGAGGCGCAGATTCAGCTCGCGCAGGCCTGTGGCCGGATGCTTGGCGTGAGCCAAGAGCCGTGAGACGCTGCTGATGGCGAGGTCCCCCAAGCCGCACTCCACCAGCCTCGGGTCGGGCAATGTCCGTGGACTGACCCCAGACTTGAGCGGGAGCCGCGCCTGGCAATCTGCAACCTGGCGCCCCAGGAGCGCACAAAGCCGCAGACCTGTGCGCTTCCGGATGCCGGCCCCGGGCGAAGGCGCTAGTGACTGCTAGTGCAGTCTGAGGTACCAAGGCACAGCCCATGTCGCCCAGCGGCTGCCGGTTGAAGGCAACCTCCTGAGAGCTAAGCCTCGTAGCTGCTGACCCTCATTTCAAATGCAATGCACGAAAGAGGCAGGGCCTCAGCGCAGCAAAGGACACGCGGCAGGGCTCCAAATCTCTGGGGCCCTTCTCGAAGATCACGCTGTCTACCTCGCAATGCTTGGGCCGAGCGTGGATGAACATGGCGCGGACGGCCTCGTTGTGGGAGGCCGCCAGCGCATCTCCCAGGGCTCCAAGAGTGGCTTGCGTTTGGAGAGGCAGTGCCAGAGGCTGCGAACCGCCTGGTACCATGCTCCAATGCAGGACATGAGGCTTGAGTCGGCTTGAGCAACCATACCAAGCCCAACGACTTTTAAGAGCAAGTTCCCCGAGCCTGTTCTGAACTTGCAGCGCCCGCGGTACTTCATGAGCAATCTCGCCAGGGCAGCCATCGTGGCATCATCCGCTCGCCGCCAATCCTTGGTTCGTCAGCTGGCCCAACGATCGGTTTGCGCCACTTCCGTTGCGGCGGAGCATCTGCGTCAAAGCTCAGAGTCAGCGCCGCATAGCCGGCGAGCAGGCCATCCAACCTGGTCAGGCCACAGCCACCAAACTCAACACACCAATTGCCCGAGCGGCGCCGCACGAGCGCACAGTCAAGCGGCTCTGCCAGCACTGGCACCCGCAAGTGGTTGGATGCCCAAAAGGTGAGGCATCGAGGCGGCAGCGTAGTCGCCTGGCGGAGCTTCGCATCTGCCGAACTTTGCAGTGGTCGCTGGCCACATCTGGTCACATGGCCGTGGGCCAAAAATAGGTACCCTGCTAAATGGAAACATGGACTAACACCTGCGGTCCCCTAGTGATTTACTTTGGACCCACGCCTACATCTAGCTCTGGTTGGGCTTGGACCGCGCCTCGGCACGCAGCGCCTCCAGGGCCAGCTTGGCTGCCTGTCCCCCGGTCCCCCCCCCCCCGCCCCCGCGATCCTCGCGCACGCTTCGCGCACGCTTCGCGCGCCTCCAGGTCGTTGCCGCCCACGGTGCCGGCCTTGGCGAAGTCCCACTTCACGGAGCCCTGCGAACAATCCAAACCCGCGTCGCCCCCGCGTCGCCCCCCACGGACGGCGCGCGGCTCCTTGATTCGGAACATCCGCAGGTCCATGCCACTCTGCGGCGCCACGTGCACGCGCCTTGCATTCAGCGCATTCGGCCCACACCTCCTATCGCTTCCGGACTGCCTTGCAGCCCAAGCGGCTGAAACCGCCGCCGGCATCGAAACATCAGGCAGCAGCAACCAAGCAACAAGAAGCCAGTGGCGATGATAATGGCGAGCCAAACCACAATGCCTCGAATCGACCCGAGACATCTTCAAGAAAACGATTCGAGGCGCGTCACACGGCTGCCAAGGCGCCCCACTCCTCGGGCCACCACTGCTGACCCCCACCGGGCGAAACTTTGCCCACATCGTGGCTTCCAGCCGGCTGAGCTGTGGTTGGGGCGCGTGTGCTCGCCGCCTCGCGGGGAAGACATGCCATGCAAGTGCCCCGACCATCTTAGATGTTGAAAAGCAGGCTGCCCCCCCTTGCAATTCTACTCAGGCGATCCAACTGCAACGTCGCAAATCTCAGTCTGGCCTTCGCCGGGTCCAACGCGGCACAGCCATTGGCTGGGACGGTCTCAACGCTTCTGACATCTGGACGCAGCCTCGGGATGGACGTTGGCTGGCCAACCAAAACTCGCTCGACGTCCATGACATGAAGGTCAAAACAGCTTTAAATTTGTGGAAATTGGGCTGGGGTCAAAATCCTGTACCCCCAGTGAACATCCCATTCCCCACTGGAAAAGACTAAAATTGGGTGGTGCACCTACCCCAAAATGGTACCATTGGTTTTGACCCACAGTAAGACAGCCTTGGAATCAAAACCCACCTCAGGCCAGCGCTGCAGAAGGTCAATGCATTCTCGGTCCCGCTGCAAGCACACATAGTCTATGACGCTGGGCGGGTCGTCGTTTGCAAAGTTCCACAACTGCGTCAGTGACGGACACATGATCCCACGCGCAGTCAAAACGCTTGAGCGGGGCATCCCAACCCCACCTGGCGTCACTTGACTCCGCCGAAAACAAGCTATCCGCTAGTCTTTGGTGGATTGGGGCATTGAGAGGCCTGATTTCCCGCTCAGTGTAACAGCCCATGAAAACCATGGTCGCCGCACCTCCGGACTCACCTGGCAGTAGCGGCACCCGGACTCGAAGCAGCGCTCGCAGCTCTTTGCATGGCGCGCGCAGGTGGACGCGTCGCCTGGGGCCTAAGCGCCCGAAAGACGCCCAAGTGAAGGGCAAAGCGAGTGGCACACTCGATGCTCAAAGCGACCTGGTTGGATCCCTCGCCTCACAGACCTCTTCGCAAGGCCGTGGCGTCTATACAGGACAATCATCGAACAAGGCTATCTGATCTAGAAAGTTTGTGGGGTAGCAATTCCGCGCCCACTCATGGCTGGCTGCCAAGAGGCGACAGTAGTTGTAGTTGTGCGGGTGCTTGTTGCAGTGACTGTGCTCGAGCTGGTGGTAGTTGTCGCGGTCTCAGGACACTTACCCAAGTGATGCAACTTGGAGCATGATCAAACCGGGGGCTAGGGGGACAATGAAGCGAGCGCAGTGAAAGCCCAAGCATGCGCAACAGGCGCAAAAACCTCGCCATGCGAACTCATCTGGAGAGCAGCTGACTTCACCAAATAGACTCGCCTCGGTGGTGTCGGTGGTGTTTGTGTCGTTCATCACTCATGGCCATTTGGCATCGTTGGCCAAGTTCGCAAATTGCTCTGCATTATAAGCTGGGCTTGGCTGTCAAGAGCGTGCTGCTTGTGTCAGGTTTCAAAAGGCTTGTAGTTGCACAATGTCGGGCAGGAGCAAGAATTATCGGAATTGGGTCTGCCCCCCTTCTCAAAAGCTGTATGGAGATTCCTGGCCTCTTGCATTGCATTTGGTGGCGGCTTGAACAACAGCAGCTGCCAGAGTCGTGCCAAAAAAGCCTCTCGGTCCCCATCTGCCAGAGTCGAATCCTGAAATTGGCCGAACGGCTCTGCAAGCCCCGCAGGCCCGCACGAACGGCATTTTCACGGGTCGCGCGCCATCGGCTGGCTCGCTGGCATGGCAGCCGAGCCTCTGAAGCTCTGAAGCTGAGGAAATGAGGGCGGGGGGGTGGAGGGGCTGGGGGGGGCGGGGTTGGGGGCGTGGGGGGGTGGGGGAGTGGCGGGCAAAAGGCCGAAGCTCCAAAAGGCGTCAGTTGCATTGGCACGCCGGGCTCGCATTGGCAAGCTGCCGTACAAGAGGTCCACCGGACTCACGGGAATGGACGCCCGCACCACTCCAGTCAGGGCGGCTGATAGGCTTCAGGAATTGCAGTAGTCAAAACTTGCAACCGTGCTTGTGGAGCCTCCGCTCGCGTAGCAAGCGAGCAACACTGCCCATGCGGTGCACAGCCTCAATGCTTCATGGTGTGACGAGCAGGCCGGGCTTCAGCATGGCTTCGTTGAAGCTTGCCGCCTGGCTCAACAAACACCGAACAACTACATCAGCATGAGGCAAAACACCAACCCCCACACGCGCATCCTGAGTGCCTACATTTTGGTGTTGAGCCGGTTGCGCTTCACATGCGCGAATTCGAGCTCCGGGAGTCCTGACTATAGAAGCTTGTGATACACCTGGTACTTCCTGCGCTCAAGGAACACAAGAATCATGGCGTGTACCAAATCTGAGCTTGCTACAAGCTTCCAGAGAAAGCACCTAGGTGTGGGCTTTGTGTGCAGGGACGCTATGATTGCAGCTTATCTTTGAGAGGGGTTAACACATCGCTTAGCTCTTCGACAATGACAACTTGTTAGCATTGATGCTGTCGTGACATGTCAAAACACAATGGCAGCGCCTCTTTTGCTTAGACAACTAGCTGTTCCTGATCACACCAAGGGCCAAGCCAGGGCCCCTGCAAAGACTTCCGAGGTTTAAACGCGGGACAGCTGGGATCACCGGTTGCTTGGGGCACTGCGCTGCGCATGTACCGTCCCAGCAGCTCCAGCATGAAAGTTATCCGCTGCTGCTCCTCAACTTCGCAATGCTCACCCGGGTCCTCATTCAAATTGAAGAGCCTGGGCCTCTGGTCGTTGCCACCCGGCTTCTGATTGGTCTGATTGGTCTGATTGGTCTGATTGGTCTGATTGCTCTGGTTCTGGCTGGGCTGCGGCGGCCAGTCGCCGGTCCCGCCGCCCGTGCCGAGGATCAGCTTCCAGCCCTCGGCATCCCGGAGGGCAGGGCCGTGCTTCCCCACGGAGGCGTCGGCGATGCCGTAGTAGAGATCGATGCGGGGAGAGGCCAAGTTGCCGATGAGCTGATGCCACAGGTTGAAGCCATCCAGGGGCTTGGTCGCCCCCCGGGGGATTTCGAACCTTGCAACCCCCTCCACCAGGGTGGGCAGCCAATCAGCCGCATGCATCAAGCCAGGCCAGGTGAAACCTTGCTGCAGAAAGCTGGGAGCGAAGAGAAGAGCCGTCCCTCGAGTGCCTCCCTCCCAAATGGAGCATTTGCCACCCCGCAAAGGGTAATTGGAGGCACCGATGCCCGCGCACTCATGGACTGGTCCACCGTTGTCCGTGGTCACGATGACGACAGAATTCGCCAACATACCTTTCGCCTCAAGTGCATCCGTGATGTTGCCGATGCCCTCGTCCACCGCGCTGACCATGCCAGCAAAGACCCGGCGCGCCTCGTCTTGGATCTGCTCCTGGTAAGGCGCCACATACTGCTCCGGAGCCTGGCGCGGGGCGTGCACCCCCTGCCAGGCTTGGTACAGGAAGAGAGGCTCTGAGGCGTTGTGCGCCTGAATAAGGCGCACAGCCTCTGCTGCAAAGAGGTTGGTGGAGTACTCGCCTGCATCATCCCAAGCCACCTGCGTGCAGCCAACCCCGCAATTGGGCCTTCCCTCCCTGTGCAAGTCGTAGCCACCGCCGGTGGTGTGCAGAAAGTAATCCTCTGAGCCCTCGTAATAGCCGTAGAAGGATTCGAAGCCTCTGAAAGTTGGGGTGTACTCCGATTTGAAAAAGCCAAGGTGCCACTTGCCAACTGCATGGCACCTATAGCCTTGCCAGCCCAAAAGTGTCGCCAGGGTCGTCTCATCTGCCGGCAGGCCGTACGCTTCATTGGGGATCCAGTTGTTGATCCCGGTGTGAAGTGGCATGCGACCACTCATGAAAGTGGCACGGCTAGGGGAGCACGAGGGCAGCACATAGTACTGGTCAAAGGTGACGCCCTGCTCATGAAATCTGTTCAGAGTCGGCGTCTTGATCTGATAACTGTTCCGGAATCCTGGGTCGTCCCAACCAAAGTCGTCGATGACATGAAAAATGATGTGGGGCCTCTGCGGTCTGGAGTGCACCTGCCCGATCAACAGCAGGACCAGACTTGCAAGCATAGTCATGTCAAGGCCGAGTCGCGTCCCTGAAGCCGAAACTAAACAACAGCTCAAGCGCTGACGTTTGGGCCCAGGCTAATTACAGATTTTCATGCGCATCGCATTGGCCTCTGAAAGCAAGCGTTGCTGCCAGGGCACATAACCTTGCACGCAGGCATCCTTTGCAGGCTCGCTTGGCTCACCTGAGACAACAGCGCACTACAAATTTAGCCTCTGCCATGCCATTTACCTCAGGAACCGAACAGCTAGGACCAACGCGGGCCAACAAGTTGCTTGAACCCAAACCTTGCAATACTTGCGTTGCGAGCTCAAGCCGGCGTTGCTTCAAGACATGCCTCCTCAAACTTCAAACCACTAGCTCTTCTCAATCGCGGCAAATTGATCCTTCAGGCACGATCGTGCAAAGCACGACATGGTGCCAAGCCTGCGCAAAGCAGACAGCAAGTTTACCTCCTCCAGCCGCACTCAGCCTTCCATTAACATGGACATTGTCAATGTCACGAATTGACTGAGGGCAAGTAGCTCCGGCTCAAGGTGCAGAGCCATTCGAAGGGGGCTGAAGGGGGATGCCGCAAAATCTTGAAACAGCTTGGTGTGACCAGCCGGGAACTGAAGCTGAAAGCGAAACCGAGCGGGGATGGCACAGTTGCTCCGCCCCCAAAGCCGACCTCACTAGCGTCCGCTAGAGGTCTGGAACCGGAACGCAGGACGCGCTCAAAAAAGAAAGCCCACACTTGGCACCGTTGCTAGAAACGCAACAGGCCAGGCGCGAAGGCTGGAACCGAGATCAGCCGCTCTGTCTGGAGCCGACCTGAAGATCCTCCGTTCCGCCTCGACTTGATCTTCATCAAGTTGAATCAAGGCAGCGACTTGAAATTTGAGGCCTCTACGTTCCTCTTCAAACAATCTACATGTGCAGCGCTGGGGCCATGGTCTCTGACTCAGGCTTTCTTCAAAGCAGCCATGAGTGCAATGGCAGCTGCTGCCCCTGAGGCAATGAAGGCAGGGTCCTGACAAGGCGAACCCAGCCCAAAACGCTCGCAGAGCTCTGCCAATCTCACACAGTGCGTGCACTTGCCCCACTCACCCCTGCCTGCATCCATTTGGCGTAGGATGCCTTGTTGTTGGGAGCCAGGTCTTTGGCAACCTCCTGCTTAGAACGCATGCATCGAAACAAACAAAAATCATACAGCCTTGCTGCGCCTGCTAACGCTCTAAATGGTCCGGACCCGTCCCCCACTGGGTCCGTCCTCGGTGCAGTTGCGGCTGAACTCGGGGTCCGGCTCGAAGACGCCGGCGCTGCGCACGCTGCGGGTCTCCAGGCGCTCGCGGCGATCGGACTTGGGCATGGTCGGCATGGTGGTCAATCCGCCCGCGCGGTCCATGACGCAAAGGCCCGGGCCGTCGAAGTTGCTGGGCCGGTGCATGCGCCCGTCCGCAGGGCCGCAGAGGTGCAGACGGCCGTCCTGGAACTTGAAGATGTACGGGATCGCAGGGGGCGGGCAGCTGCTGCCCTTGGGCAGCACCTCGATGTCCAATTGGTAGGGCTCCGTGGAGCAGTTCATGCGGAAGCGGCCCTCCAGGGTCTGCCCCATGACGGTGATGCTCGCATGGATGCAGTCGTTCTGGAACTCGATGCGCTGGCTGTACGCGCCCAGGGCCTTGCTTGTGGTGCCCTCCCAAGCTCCCACAATGCGAGCATCGAAGGCCACCGTTCCCAGGGCCGCCTTTTCCATGAAGGCCCCCAGGTGCGACATGGTCTCGTCTGAGACCATGGAGGGTCCCCAGTACATGGAGCCCGTGTCGCTTGCCTCCACCGAGCCGTGCAGAAGAGCAGACGCCCCGAGCTTGTTGAGGTCCGCCAGGTTCGCCACGATGCCGGAAGACCCGGAGTCCGTGGGGGGATGTGTGGAGCCGCCCGTGGAGGCGTAGGCATCATCGTGCTTGAAGCTCTCAAAGCCTGTCCCCAGATCCGCCTCCTTGTCCTCCGGCACCGTCGCCGAGAACTGGATGGCCGCCACCAGGTGCCGCTCCTTTCCCATGCTCACGGCCGAGCGCGGCACCACGGACAGGTGCAGCGTCGCATTCATCTGCGGGCCCTTGGCCTTCATCTTGCTGTGCAAGACCTGCGCGATGGGCGGCATGGACGCACCGCAGGACCACACGCCGCCGGTGGTCAGCGTCGCCTCGCTGAAGGCTTGGGGGCTGTCGGCCTGGCGCACCACGTTGCGGACGTAGGCCGAGAAATCGGCCCGGTCCTCCTCTCCGGCCAGCAGGTCCTTCAGGTTGGCGCCCGCCACGTGGCAGCCCAAGATCTTCTCCAACTTCTCCATGTCCCCGGAGATCTGGGGCGGCAGCTTGCAGCGCCCGGCCCCATCCAGCACGCACGGGAGGATGATGTCGAAGCTTCCGCGCAGGATGGAGATCATGCCGACGTTGGAGACGCTCACCTTGCGCAGCACGTCGGTCAGGGTCTTGTGGTACTCGTCCGCTCGGATGAACACGAAGGCCGCGCAGTACGCGATCTTAGCCCCGAAGGTCAGCACGAAGAAGCCCTTGCGCTCGGTCTGGGCATCAATGAGCCCCATCACCGAGGACATGTACACCACGCCGTAGAGCATGAAGTGCAAGATCAGGCCGTTGGACAGCCACGGCCGGATGCTGCGGCTGGGCAAGTCCCGGGGCGCCGCACGCTCGAACTCGCTGACCCAACCCAGCATGTCCACAGAGGCCCAGGCGTACATGGCGAATGACACCGCGATCAGCAGCCACTTCAGGAGCCCTGAGTCCGTGGCAGTGGCCGCCCAGCAAAGGATCACGTAAATGTTGGTCACCACCAGCGGGCGAGAGATCTCGGAGATGGGCCGGCCGAGGCTGCAGTAGCCCGACAAGATGAAAAGAATGGGCACGTTGATGCCCCACTCCATGTACTGCATGGTGTATACTGGCCGGCCGGCGGCTGTCAAGCCGTCTGCGCTGGGCATCACATGCGCAACGGTCCACTCAGATCGCGAGAAGCCCCGCTCAGCCGTGGCCAGCACTCCGAACATCAGTGCCAGCAGGAAACTGGGCAGGCACCGGCTCTTCAAGTGCGGGATCAAGGCTTGCGTTTGCTGCGCTCCCATGTAGGTGGCGATCAAGCCCATGACCTCATGCCCACACATTGCAATCAAAGCGGCGGTAGACACAAGGTGGTAGTAGCGCGGGTAGGTCTTCAATTGTTTGGCGCAGGTCGGCTCATCCTGGCAGTACACCGGCGCGACAGCAAACCAGCACACGGCCCACGTCAGCAACGTGGCAAAGATCCACAATGGAAGCTGACCAAGCAACGTTGCCGCCATGGCAGATGTCTTTCCCCCACAAAGCAGCTGGAACTTTTCTCAAAGGCTGCGGAGCGTGCGTGAAAAACAAATGCAAATGGATGGACGACCTTGATGTCACTCGCAAGCAGCAGCAGCGCACCTGCGGACCGGCTCTGGGAAACATGTTTGGCCTGCTGGCGAAAGCACGAAAAGCTCTGTCGACCCACGTAGCCGCCAAAACACACACCTTCCTGTCTGGGAAGCTTAAAAATTGAAACATGGGCGCTATGCAGGACGACCCAACCACGAAGTGAGCTCTGAAAATGGAAGACTCTGAGACCCTAAAGACCATCTGAAGCTGCGGTACCCAAGTCCGTTCCTGATCTTTGACATGTGCCTGTCACAAACCTGGTGTGCTCATTTCGCTTGAAATGAACAAAGTGCCACAACTCCCTTGACACACTATGAGTGCAAGGACTGGGGCAACTCGAAGTCAGAACTGGAACAGAAGTCCTAACTCTTGCCAGGCGCAAGGCCACAATGCTCGGACAAGCGTACAGCCGTACAACCGTCAGAGCAGAAACTCGGAGCGATTTCCTAGCCTTGACGGCTTTCGGAACCGGAGCCCACCTGGAAGGGAGCTTGAAACTGGCAGGAGGCACTGACGGTGCTACCTGCATGCCTTCACCTGCCCAATGTCGGCTAGGCCTTCGTGTGAGACCAAGACTGGGATCGTTCATTGTACGACATGGCTGAAGCCCTCACGAATATACTATGATTCCACTGTCACTGCATTTACGAACGTTGCGGGCGGGTAAGGCGAAAAAAATGGAACATTGCCACTCAGAGGGACTTGCGCAGGGCAAGGATCACGCTGGTCAGGGCCAGGGCGGCTGACGCCGCCACTGCTGGCTTCTCCTGCGCACCACAAGTTCAAGTTCAAAACAGCCAAGTTCAAAGCAGCAAGCCGATAGCAAGCCCCGCCCCCGTCCCAAACAAAGCGACGTGGCGATCCGAGCTTCTCCTCCACCCAATTCACCACTCCACTCAGCTTCTGGGCAGGCTTCTCGGCAATCTGGGCGATCTGGGCAGGCTTCTGGGGTGGCTCCTGACATGGCATCACTCGGCACAAGCTGGCGCAAGCCGGAACGTCACCATACGTCACGAAACGTCACCATACGTCGCCCGTCCCCCACTGGGTCCGTCCTCGGTGGAGTTGCGGCTGAACTCGGGGTCCGGCTCGAAGACGCCGGCGCTGCGCACGCTGCGGGTCTCCAGGCGATCGCGGCGATCGGACTTGGGCATGGTCGGCATGGTGGTCAATCCGCCCGCGCGGTCCATGACGCAAAGGCCCGGGCCGTCGAAGTTGCTGGGCCGGTGCATGCGCCCGTCCGCAGGGCCGCAGAGGTGCAGACGGCCGTCCTGGAACTTGAAGATGTACGGGATCGCAGGGGGCGGGCAGCTGCTGCCCTTGGGCAGCACCTCGATGTCCAATTGGTAGGGCTCCGTGGAGCAGTTCATGCGGAAGCGGCCCTCCAGGGTCTGCCCCATGACGGTGATGCTCGCATGGATGCAGTCGTTCTGGAACTCGATGCGCTGGCTGTACGCGCCCAGGGCCTTGCTTGTGGTGCCCTCCCAAGCTCCCACGATGCGAGCATCGAAGGCCACCGTTCCCAGGGCCGCCTTTTCCATGAAGGCCCCCAGGTGCGACATGGTCTCGTCTGAGACCATGGAGGGTCCCCAGTACATGGAGCCCGTGTCGCTTGCCTCCACCGAGCCGTGCAGAAGAGCAGACGCCCCGAGCTTGTTGAGGTCCGCCAGGTTCGCCACGATGCCGGAAGACCCGGAGTCCGTGGGGGGATGTGTGGAGCCGCCCGTGGAGGCGTAGGCATCATCGTGCTTGAAGCTCTCAAAGCCTGTCCCCAGATCCGCCTCCTTGTCCTCCGGCACCGTCGCCGAGAACTGGATGGCCGCCACCAGGTGCCGCTCCTTTCCCATGCTCACGGCCGAGCGCGGCACAACGGACAGGTGCAGCGTCGCATTCATCTGCGGGCCCTTGGCCTTCATCTTGCTGTGCAAGACCTGCGCGATGGGCGGCATGGACGCACCGCAGGACCACACGCCGCCGGTGGTCAGCGTCGCCTCGCTGAAGGCTTGGGGGCTGTCGGCCTGGCGCACCACGTTGCGGACGTAGGCCGAGAAATCGGCCCGGTCCTCCTCTCCGGCCAGCAGGTCCTTCAGGTTGGCGCCCGCCACGTGGCAGCCCAAGATCTTCTCCAACTTCTCCATGTCCCCGGAGATCTGGGGCGGCAGCTTGCAGCGCCCGGCCCCATCCAGCACGCACGGGAGGATGATGTCGAAGCTTCCGCGCAGGATGGAGATCATGCCGACGTTGGAGACGCTCACCTTGCGCAGCACGTCGGTCAGGGTCTTGTGGTACTCGTCCGCTCGGATGAACACGAAGGCCGCGCAGTACGCGATCTTAGCCCCGAAGGTCAGCACGAAGAAGCCCTTGCGCTCGGTCTGGGCATCAATGAGCCCCATCACCGAGGACATGTACACCACGCCGTAGAGCATGAAGTGCAAGATCAGGCCGTTGGACAGCCACGGCCGGATGCTGCGGCTGGGCAAGTCCCGGGGCGCCGCACGCTCGAACTCGCTGACCCAACCCAGCATGTCCACAGAGGCCCAGGCGTACATGGCGAATGACACCGCGATCAGCAGCCACTTCAGGAGCCCTGAGTCCGTGGCAGTGGCCGCCCAGCAAAAGATCACGTAAATGTTGGTCACCACCAGCGGGCGAGAGATCTCCGAGATGGGCCGGCCAAGGCTGCAGTAGCCCGACAAGATGAAAAGAATGGGCACGTTGATGCCCCACTCCATGTACTGCATGGTTATACTGGCCGGCCGGCGGCTGTCAGGCCGTCCGCGCGGGCATCACATGCGCAACGGTCCACTCAGATCGCGGAAGCCCGGCTCAGCCGTGGCCAGCACTCCGAACATCAGTGCCAGCAGGAAACTGGGCAGGCACCGGCTCTTCAAGTGCGGGATCAAGGCTTGCGTTTGCTGCGCTCCCATGTAGGTGGCGATCAAGCCCATGACCTCATGCCCACACATTGCAATCAAAGCGGCGGTAGACACAAGGTGGTAGTAGCGCGGGTAGGTCTTCAATTGTTTGGCGCAGGTCGGCTCATCCTGGCAGTACACCGGCGCGACAGCAAACCAGCACACGGCCCACGTCAGCAACGTGGCAAAGATCCACAATGGAAGCTGACCAAGCAACGTTGCCGCCATTGCAGATGTCTTTCCCCCACAAAGCAGCTGGAACTTTTCTCAAAGGCTGCGGAGCGTGCGTGAAAAACAAATGCAAATGGATGGACGACCTTCGTCACTCGCAAGCAACAGCAGCGCACATGCGGACCGGCTCTGGGAAACATGTTTGGCCTGCTGGCGAAAGCACGAAAAGCTCCGTCGACCCACGTAGCCGCCAAAACACATACCTTCCTGTCTGGGAAGCTTAAAATTGAAACATAGGCGCTATGCAGGATGACCCAACCACGAAGTGAGCTCTGAAAATGGAAGACTCTGAGACCCTAAAGACCATCTGAAGCTGCGGTACCCAAGTCCGTTCCTGATCTTTGACATGTGCCTGTCACAAACCTGGCGTGCTCATTTCGCTTGAAACAAACGAGGTGCCACAACTCCCTTGACACACTATGAGTGCAAGGACTGGGGCAACTCGAAGTCAGAACTGGAACAGAAGTCCTAACTCTTGCCAGGCGCAAGGCCACAATGCTCGGACAAGCGTACAGCCGTACACCCGTCAGAGCAGAAACTCGGAGCGATTTCCTAGCCTTGACGGCTTTCGGAACCGGAGCCCACCTGGAAGGGAGCTTGAAACTGGCAGGAGGCACTGACGGTGCTACCTGCATGCCTTCACCTGCCCAATGTCGGCTAGGCCTTCGTGTGAGACCAAGACTGGGATCGTTCATTGTATGACATGGCTGAAGCCCTCACGAATAGAATAGCTATGATTCCACTGTCACTGCATTTACGAACGTTGCGGGCGGGGGTGAAGGCGAAAAAATGGAACATTGCCACTCCAGAGGGACTTGCGCAGGGCAAGGATCACGCTGGTCAGGGCCAGGGCTGACGCCGCCACTGCTGGCTTCTCCTGCGCACCACAAGCCAAGTTCAAAACAGCCAAGTTCAAAGCAGCAAGCCGATAGCAAGCCCCGCCCCCGTCCCAAACAAAGCAACGTGGCGATCCGAGCTTCTCCTCCACCCAATTCACCACTCCACTCAGCTTCTGGGCAGGCTTCTCGGCAATCTGGGCGATCTGGGCAGGCTTCTGGGGTGGCTCCTGACATGGCATCACTCGGCACAAGCTGGCGCAAGCCGGCGTTTCGTCACCATACGTCGCCCGTCCCCCACTGGGTCCGTCCTCGGTGGAGTTGCGGCTGAACTCGGGGTCCGGCTCAAAGACGCCGGCGCTGCGCACGCTGCGGGTCTCCAGTCGATCGCGGCGATCGGACTTGGGCATGGTCGGCATGGTGGTCAATCCGCCCGCGCGGTCCATGACGCAAAGGCCCGGGCCGTCGAAGTTGCTGGGCCGGTGCATGCGCCCGTCCGCAGGGCCGCAGAGGTGCAGACGGCCGTCCTGGAACTTGAAGATGTACGGGATCGCAGGGGCGGGCAGCTGCTGCCCACCAGCCAGCACCTCGATGTCCAATTGGTAGAGTCGTGGAGCAGTTCATGCGAGCGGCCCTCCAGGGTCTGCCCCATGGCCGGTGATGCTCGCATGGATGCAGTCGTTCCACGGAGCTCGATGCGTGGCTGTACGCGCCCAGGGCCTTGCTTGTTGCCTCCCAAGCTCCCTGTCTGAGCATCGAGAGCCACCGTTCCCAGGGCCGCCTTTTCCATGAAGGCCCCCAGGTGCGACATGGTCTCGTCTGAGACCATGGAGGGTCCCCAGTACATGGAGCCCGTGTCGCTTGCCTCCACCGAGCCGTGCAGAAGAGCAGACGCCCCGAGCTTGTTGAGGTCCGCCAGGTTCGCCACGATGCCGGAGAAGACCCGGGTCCCGGCCGGGGATGCACCATGATCTGGCTGCTCAAAAAACGTAGGCATCATCGTGCTTAGCTCTCAAAGCCTGTCCCCAGATCCGCCTCCTTGTCCTCCCGGCACCGTCGCCGAGCACCGGATGGCCGCCACCAGGTGCCGCTCCTTTCCCATGCTCACGGCCGAAGCGCGGCACCACGGACAGGTGCAGCGTCGCATTCATCTGCGGGCCCTTGGCCTTCATCTTGCTGTGCAAGACCTGCGCGATAGGCGGCATGGACGCACCGCCAGGACCACACGCCGCCGGTGGTCAGCGTCGCCTCGCTGAAGGCTTGGGGGCTGTCGGCCTCAGCGCACCACGTTGCGGACGTAGGCCGAGAAATCGGCCCGGTCCTCCTCTCCGGCCAGCAGGTCCTTCAGGTTGGCGCCCGCCACGTGGCAGCCAACCTGAGCTCCAAGCGCGGAGTTTCCCCGGGAGATCTGGGGCGTGGATCGCTGGGCGCCAGATGCTTCAGCACGCACGGAGGATGATGGCTGAGCTTCGCGCAGGATGGAGATCATGCCGACGTTGGAGACGCTCACCTTGCGCAGCACGTCGGTCCAGGGTCTTGTGGTATAGTCGCTGGATGAACACGAAGGCCGCGCAGTACGCGATCTTAGCCTTCGAAGGTCAGCACGAAGAAGCCCGCCCCAGACCGGTCTGGGCATCAATAGGCTATCACCCAGGACATGTACACCACGCGGTGGAACGCAGAGTGCAAGATCAAAGGCCGTTGGACAGCCACGGCCGGATGCTCTGCGGCTGGGCAAGTCGGCGCCGCACGCTCGAACTCGCGACCCAACCCAGCATGTCCACAGAAGGCCCAGGCGTACATGGCGGGGTGACACCGCGATCAGCAGCCACTTCCAGGAGCCCTGAGTCGGTGGCAGTGGCCGCCCAGCAAAAGATCACGTAAATGTTGGTCACCACCAGCGAGCGAGAGATCTGAGGAGATGGGCCGGCCAAGGCTGCAGTAGCCCGACAAGATGAAAAGAATGGGCACGTTGATGCCCCACTCCATACCATGGTGTATACTGGCAACGCCGGCGGCTGTCAGGCCGTCCGCGCTGGGCATCACATGCGCAACGGTCCCTCAGATCGCGAGAAGCCCGCTCAGCCGTGGCCAGCACTCCGAACATCAGTGCCAGCAGGAAACTGGGCAGGCACCGGCTCTTCAAGTGTGGGATCAAGGCTTGCGTTTGCTGCGCTCCCATGTAGGTGGCGATCAAGCCCATGACCTCATGCCCACACATTGCAATCAAAGCGGCGCGGCGGTAGACACAAGGTGGTAGTAGCGCGGGTAGGTCTTCAATTGTTTGGCGCAGGTCGGCTCATCCTGGCAGTACACCGTGCTCACCTGCAGCCCACGTCAGCAAACGGCAGCAAAGATCCACAATGGAAGCTGACCAAGCAACGGGCACGCCATGGCAGATGTCTTTCCCTCACAAAGCAGCTGGAACTTTTCTCAAAGGCTGCGGAGCGTGCGTGAAAAACAAATGCAAATGGATGGACGTGTTACGATCACTTTCATGAAAGCAACTGGCAAGCACATGCGGACCGGCTCTGAGGAAACATGACGGCCTGCTGGCAAAGCACGAAAAGCTCCGTCGACCCACGTAGCAGCCAAAACACATGCCTTCCTGTCTGGGGCTTAAAAATTGAAACATAGGCGCTATGCAGGATGGCCAGCACAGTGAGCTCTGAAAATGGAGACTCTGAGACCCTAAAGACCATCTGAAGCTGCGGTTTGTGAAACGAATGACCTCGCAGTCCAGAGACGTTTAAACGCTGCAACACCCAAGCCCAGCTTGAAACAAACGAGGTGCCACAACTCCCTTGACACACTATGAGTGCAAGGACTGGGCAACTTCGAAGTCAAGACGGATATCATCATAGCAGCCCCCCTGCATCCTCAACGATCTGACATCACAGTTGAAGCGTGTAAAATCAGAGCAGAACGAGAAAACAGTCCCTACAACGCCCAGCGCTTTCGGAACCGGAGCCCACCTGGAAGGGAGCTTGAACAGGAGGCACTGACGGTGCTACCTGCATGCCTTCACCTGCCCAATGTCGGCTAGGCGCGTGTGGGACCAGGGCCAGGATCGTTCATTTATGACATGGCGTGAAGCCCTCACGAATATACTATGATTCCACTGTCACTGAATTTGCGAACGTTGCGGGCGGGTGAGGCGAAAAAAATGGAACATTGCCACTCAGAGGACTTGCGCAGGGCAAGGATCACGCTAGTCAGGAGGGCCAGGGCGGCTGGCGCCGCCACTGCTGGCTTCTCCTGCGCACCCACAAGTTCCGTTCAAAACAGCCAAGTTCAAAGCAGCAAACCGATAGCAAGCCCCGCCCCCGTCCCAAACAAGCGACGTGGCGATCCGAGCTTCTCCTCCCACCCAATTCACCACTCCCACTCAGCTTCTGGGCAAGCTTCTCGGCAATCTCGTGATCTGGGCAGGCGCGGTGGCTCCTGACATGGCATCACTCGGCCGGCAGCGCAAGCCAGAACGTCACATACGTCACGAAACGTCAGCATACGTCACCATACGTCACCATACGTCGCCCGTCCCCCATGGGTCCGTCCTCGGTGGAGTTGCGGCTGAACTCGGGTCCGGCTCGCGACGCCGGCGCTGCACTGCCGCTGCGAGGTCTCAGGCGATCGCGGCGATCGGACAGGCATCAGTCGGCCATCATTGGTCAATCCGCCCTTGCGGTCCATGACGCAAAGGCCGGGCCGTCGAAGTTGCTGGGCCGGTGCATGCGCCCGTCCGCAGGGCCGCAGAGGGTGCAGGCGGCCGTCCTTGGAACTGAAGATGCGGGATCGCAGGGGGCGGGCAGCTGCTGCCCTTGGGCAGCACCTCGATGTCCAATTGGTAGGGCTCCGTGGAGCAGTTCATCTGGAAGCGGCCCTCCAGGTGTGCCATGACGGTGATGCTCGCATGGATGCAGTCGTTCTGGAACTCGATGCGCTGGCTGTACGCGCCCAGGGCCCTTGAAAAGGTGCCCTCCCAAGCTCCCCTGTCGAGAGCATCCCGAAGGCCTGTTCCCCAGGCCTTTTCCATGAAGGCCCCCAGGTGCGACATGGTCTCGTGAGACCATGGAGGGTCCCATTGCATGGAGCCATGTGCTTGGAGCCACCGGGCCGAGTACCAGAAACCAGACGCCCCGAGCTTGTTGAGGTCCGCCAGGTTCGCCACGATGCCGGAAGACCCGGAGTCCGTGGGGGGATGTGTGGAGCCGCCCGTGGAGGCGTTACGGCGTAGGCATCATCGTGCTTGAAGCTCTCAAAGCCTGTCCCAGATCCGCCTCCTTGTCCTCGGCACCGTCGCCGAGAACTGGATGGCCGCCACCAGGTGCCGCTCCTTTCCCATGCTCTGACGGCTGTGACCTCACGGACAAGTGCAGCGTCGCATTCATCTGCGGGCCTTGGCCTTCATCTTGCTGTGCAAGACCTGAAATGGGCGGCATGGACGCACCGCAGGACCACTTGCCGCCGCCGGTGGTCAGCGTCGCCTCGCTGAAGGCTTGGGGGCTGTCGGCCTGGCGCACCACGTTGCGGGACGTAGGCCGAGAGCGCCTGCAGGTCCTCCTCTCCAACCAGCCACACCTTCAGGTTGGCGCCGCCACGGCGTGGCGGCCCAAGATCTTCTCCAACTTCTCCATGTCCCCGGAGGATCTTGGGCGGCAGCTTGCAGCGCCCGGCCACATCCAGCCGCACGGGAGGATGATGTGAAGCTTCCGCGCAGGATGGAGATCATGCCGACGTTGGAGACGCTCACCTTGCGCCAGCCACGTCGGTCAGGTCTTGTGGTACTCGTCATCCGGATGAACACGAAGGCCGCGCAGTACGCGATCTTAGCCCCGAAGGTCAGCACGAAGAAGCCCTTTAGCTCGGTCTGGGCATCAATGAGCCCCATCACCGAGGACATGTACCTGCGCCGTAGAGCATGAAGTGCAAGATCAGACGTTGGACAGCCACGGCCGGCGGATGCTGCTGACTGGGCAAGTCCCGAGCGCCATAGCTCGAACTCGCTTGACCCAACCCAGCATGTCCACAGAGGCCCAGGCGTACATGGCGAATGACACCGCGATCAGCAGCCACTTCCAGGAGCCCTGAGTCCGTGGCAGTGGCCGCCCAGCAAAAGATCACGTAAATGTTGGTCACCACCAGCGGGCGAGAGATCTCGAGGAGATGGGCCGGCCAAGGCTGTGCTTGACAAGATGAAAGAATGGGCACGTTGATGCCCCTCCGTGTACTGCATAATTGTATACTGGCGACGGCGCTGGGCATCACATGCGCAACGGTCCACTCAGATCGCGAGAAGCCCCGCTCAGCCGTGGCCAGCACTCCGAACATCAGTGCCAGCAGGAAACTGGGCAGGCACCGGCTCTTCAAGTGCGGGATCAAGGCTTGCGTTTGCTGCGCTCCCATGTAGGTGGCGATCAAGCCCATGACCTCATGCCCACACATTGCAATCAAAGCGGCGGTAGACACAAGGTGGTAGTAGCGCGGGTAGGTCTTCAATTGTTTGGCGCAGGTCGGCTCATCCTGGCAGTACACCGGCGCGACAGCAAACCAGCACACGGCCCACGTCAGCAACGTGGCAAAGATCCACAATGGAAGCTGACCAAGCAACGTTGCCGCCATGGCAGATGTCTTTCCCCCACAAAGCAGCTGGAACTTTTCTCAAAGGCTGCGGAGCGTGCGTGAAAAACAAATGCAAATGGATGGACGACCTTGATGTCACTCGCAAGCAGCAGCAGCGCACCTGCGGACCGGCTCTGGGAAACATGTTTGGCCTGCTGGCGAAAGCACGAAAAGCTCTGTCGACCCACGTAGCCGCCAAAACACACACCTTCCTGTCTGGGAAGCTTAAAAATTGAAACATGGGCGCTATGCAGGACGACCCAACCACGAAGTGAGCTCTGAAAATGGAAGACTCTGAGACCCTAAAGACCATCTGAAGCTGCGGTACCCAAGTCCGTTCCTGATCTTTGACATGTGCCTGTCACAAACCTGGTGTGCTCATTTCGCTTGAAATGAACAAAGTGCCACAACTCCCTTGACACACTATGAGTGCAAGGACTGGGGCAACTCGAAGTCAGAACTGGAACAGAAGTCCTAACTCTTGCCAGGCGCAAGGCCACAATGCTCGGACAAGCGTACAGCCGTACAACCGTCAGAGCAGAAACTCGGAGCGATTTCCTAGCCTTGACGGCTTTCGGAACCGGAGCCCACCTGGAAGGGAGCTTGAAACTGGCAGGAGGCACTGACGGTGCTACTGAGGCCTTCAACGATGCCCTCATGTCGGCAGGCCTTCGTGTGAGACCACCTGGGATCGTTCATTGTACGACATGGCTGAAGCCCTCACGAATATACTATGATTCCACTGTCACTTGCATTTACGAACGTTGCGGGCGGGTTAAGGCGTAAAAAAATGGGAACTTGCCAATCAGAGGGACTTGCGCATGGCTAGGATTCACGCTGGTCAGGGACAGGGCGGCTGACGCCGCCCACTGCATGGCTTCTCCCTGCGCACACAGTTCAGTTTCAAAAAATCCAAGTTCAAAGCAGCAAGCCGATAGCAAGCCCCGCCCCCGTCCCAAACAAAGCGACGTGGCGATCCGAGCTTCTCCTCCACCCACTTCACCACTCCACTCAGCTTCTGGGCAGGCTTCTCGGCAATCTGGGCGATCTGGGCAGGCTTCTGGGGTGGCTCCTGACATGGCATCACTCGGCACAAGCTGGCGCAAGCCGGAACGTCACCATACGTCACGAAACGTCAGCATACGTCACCATACGTCACCATACGTCACCATACGTCGCCCGTCCCCCACTGGGTCCGTCCTCGGTGGAGTTGCGGCTGAACTCGGGGTCCGGCTCGAAGACGCCGGCGCTGCGCACGCTGCGGGTCTCCAGGCGATCGCGGCGATCGGACTTGGGCATGGTCGGCATGGTGGTCAATCCGCCCGCGCGGTCCATGACGCAAAGGCCCGGGCCGTCGAAGTTGCTGGGCCGGTGCATGCGCCCGTCCGCAGGGCCGCAGAGGTGCAGACGGCCGTCCTGGAACTTGAAGATGTACGGGATCGCAGGGGGCGGGCAGCTGCTGCCCTTGGGCAGCACCTCGATGTCCAATTGGTAGGGCTCCGTGGAGCAGTTCATGCGGAAGCGGCCCTCCAGGGTCTGCCCCATGCGGTGATGCTCGCTGGTTGCAGTCGTTTCTGGAACTCGATGCGCTGGCTGTAACGCGCCCAGGGCCTTGCTTTGTGGTGCCCTCCCAAAGCTCCCACGATGCGAGCATCGAAGGCCACCGGCCTTTCCAAGGCGCTTTTCCATGAAGGCCCCCAGGTGCGACATGGTCTCGTCTGAGACCATGGAGGGTCCCCAGTACATGGAGCCCGTGTCGCTTGCCTCCACCGAGCCGTGCAGAAGAGCAGACGCCCCGAGCTTGTTGAGGTCCGCCAGGTTCGCCACGATGCCGGAAGACCCGGAGTCCGTGGGGGGATGTGTGGAGCCGCCCGTGGAGGCGTAGGCATCATCGTGCTTGAAGCTCTCAAAGCCTGTCCCCAGATCCGCCTCCTTGTCCTCCGGCACCGTCGCCGAGAACTGGATGGCCGCCACCAGGTGCCGCTCCTTTCCCATGCTCACGGCCGAGCGCGGCACAACGGACAGGTGCAGCGTCGCATTCATCTGCGGGCCCTTGGCCTTCATCTTGCTGTGCAAGACCTGCGCGATGGGCGGCATGGACGCACCGCAGGACCACACGCCGCCGGTGGTCAGCGTCGCCTCGCTGAAGGCTTGGGGGCTGTCGGCCTGGCGCACCACGTTGCGGACGTAGGCCGAGAAATCGGCCCGGTCCTCCTCTCCGGCCAGCAGGTCCTTCAGGTTGGCGCCCGCCACGTGGCAGCCCAAGATCTTCTCCAACTTCTCCATGTCCCCGGAGATCTGGGGCGGCAGCTTGCAGCGCCCGGCCCCATCCAGCACGCACGGGAGGATGATGTCGAAGCTTCCGCGCAGGATGGAGATCATGCCGACGTTGGAGACGCTCACCTTGCGCAGCACGTCGGTCAGGGTCTTGTGGTACTCGTCCGCTCGGATGAACACGAAGGCCGCGCAGTACGCGATCTTAGCCCCGAAGGTCAGCACAAAGAAGCCCTTGCGCTCGGTCTGGGCATCAATGAGCCCCATCACCGAGGACATGCACCACGCCGTAGAGCGAAGTGCAAGATCAGGCCATTGGACAGCCACGGCCGGTGCTGCGGCTGGGCAAGTCAGAGCCCCAGCCCAAGCAGCATGTCCACAGACGGCCCAGGCGTACATGGCGGATGATGACAGATCAGTCAGCCAGCCACTTGCAAGGAGCTGAAGTCCCGGGGCGCCGCACGCTCGAACTCGCTGACCCAACCCAGCATGTCCACAGAGGCCCAGGCGTACATGGCGAATGACACCGCGATCAGCAGCCACTTCAGGAGCCCTGAGTCCGTGGCAGTGGCCGCCCAGCAAAAGATCACGTAAATGTTGGTCACCACCAGCGGGCGAGAGATCTCCGAGATGGGCCGGCCAAGGCTGCAGTAGCCCGACAAGATGAAAAGAATGGGCACGTTGATGCCCCACTCCATGTACTGCATGGTATATACTGGCCGGCCGGCGGCTGTCAGGCCGTCCGCGCTGGGCATCACATGCGCAACGGTCCACTCAGATCGCGAGAAGCCCCGCTCAGCCGTGGCCAGCACTCCGAACATCAGTGCCAGCAGGAAACTGGGCAGGCACCGGCTCTTCAAGTGCGGGATCAAGGCTTGCGTTTGCTGCGCTCCCATGTAGGTGGCGATCAAGCCCATGACCTCATGCCCACACATTGCAATCAAAGCGGCGGTAGACACAAGGTGGTAGTAGCGCGGGTAGGTCTTCAATTGTTTGGCGCAGGTCGGCTCATCCTGGCAGTACACCGGCGCGACAGCAAACCAGCACACGGCCCACGTCAGCAACGTGGCAAAGATCCACAATGGAAGCTGACCAAGCAACGTTGCCGCCATTGCAGATGTCTTTCCCCCACAAAGCAGCTGGAACTTTTCTCAAAGGCTGCGGAGCGTGCGTGAAAAACAAATGCAAATGGATGGACGACCTTCATGCCACTCGCAAGCAACAGCAGCGCACATGCGGACCGGCTCTGGGAAACATGTTTGGCCTGCTGGCGAAAGCACGAAAAGCTCCGTCGACCCACGTAGCCGCCAAAACACATACCTTCCTGTCTGGGAAGCTTAAAAGTTGAAAAATAGGCGCTATGCAGGATGACCCAACCACGAAGTGAGCTCTGAAAATGGAAGACTCTGAGACCCTAAAGACCATCTGAAGCTGCGGTTCCCAAGTCCGTTCCTGATCTTTGACATGTGCCTGTCACAAACCTGGCGTGCTCATTTCGCTTGAAACAAACGAGGTGCCACAACTCCCTTGACACACTATGAGTGCAAGGACTGGGGCAACTCGAAGTCAGAACTGGAACAGAAGTCCTAACTCTTGCCAGGCGCAAGGCCACAATGCTCGGACAAGCGTACAGCCGTACACCCGTCAGAGCAGAAACTCGGAGCGATTTCCTAGCCTTGACGGCTTTCGGAACCGGAGCCCACCTGGAAGGGAGCTTGAAACTGGCAGGAGGCACTGACGGTGCTACCTGCATGCCTTCACCTGCCCAATGTCGGCTAGGCCTTCGTGTGAGACCAAGACTGGGATCGTTCATTGTACGACATGGCTGAAGCCCTCACGAATATGCTATGATTCCACTGTCACTGCATTTACGAACGTTGCGGGCGGGTAAGGCGAAAAAAATGGAACATTGCCACTCAGAGGGACTTGCGCAGGGCAAGGATCACGCTGGTCAGGGCCAGGGCGGCTGACGCCGCCACTGCTGGCTTCTCCTGCGCACCACAAGTTCAAGTTCAAAACAGCCAAGTTCAAAGCAGCAAGCCGATAGCAAGCCCCGCCCCCGTCCCAAACAAAGCAACGTGGCGATCCGAGCTTCTCCTCCACCCAATTCACCACTCCACTCAGCTTCTGGGCAGGCTTCTCGGCAATCTGGGCGATCTGGGCAGGCTTCTGGGGTGGCTCCTGACATGGCATCACTCGGCACAAGCTGGCGCAAGCCGGCGTTTCGTCACCATACGTCGCCCCCCCCACTGGGTCCGTCCTCGGTGGAGTTGCGGCTGAACTCGGGGTCCGGCTCAAGACGCCGGCGCTGCGCACGCTGCGGGTCTCCAGTCGATCGCGGCGATCGGACTTGGGCATGGTCGGCATGGTGGTCAATCCGCCCGCGCGGTCCATGACGCAAAGGCCCGGGCCGTCGAAGTTGCTGGGCCGGTGCATGCGCCCGTCCGCAGGGCCGCAGAGGTGCAGACGGCCGTCCTGGAACTTGAAGATGTACGGGATCGCAGGGGGCGGGCAGCTGCTGCCCTTGGGCAGCACCTCGATGTCCAATTGGTAGGGCTCCGTGGAGCAGTTCATGCGGAAGCGGCCCTCCAGGGTCTGCCCCATGACGGTGATGCTCGCATGGATGCAGTCGTTCTGGAACTCGATGCGCTGGCTGTACGCGCCCAGGGCCTTGCTTGTGGTGCCCTCCCAAGCTCCCATGCGAGCATCGAAGGCCACCGTTCCCAGGGCCGCCTTTTCCATGAAGGCCCCCAGGTGCGACATGGTCTCGTCTGAGACCATGGAGGGTCCCCAGTACATGGAGCCCGTGTCGCTTGCCTCCACCGAGCCGTGCAGAAGAGCAGACGCCCCGAGCTTGTTGAGGTCCGCCAGGTTCGCCACGATGCCGGAAGACCCGGAGTCCGTGGGGGGATGTGTGGAGCCGCCCGTGGAGGCGTAGGCATCATCGTGCTTGAAGCTCTCAAAGCCTGTCCCCAGATCCGCCTCCTTGTCCTCCGGCACCGTCGCCGAGAACTGGATGGCCGCCACCAGGTGCCGCTCCTTTCCCATGCTCACGGCCGAGCGCGGCACCACGGACAGGTGCAGCGTCGCATTCATCTGCGGGCCCTTGGCCTTCATCTTGCTGTGCAAGACCTGCGCGATGGGCGGCATGGACGCACCGCAGGACCACACGCCGCCGGTGGTCAGCGTCGCCTCGCTGAAGGCTTGGGGGCTGTCGGCCTGGCGCACCACGTTGCGGACGTAGGCCGAGAAATCGGCCCGGTCCTCCTCTCCGGCCAGCAGGTCCTTCAGGTTGGCGCCCGCCACGTGGCAGCCCAAGATCTTCTCCAACTTCTCCATGTCCCCGGAGATCTGGGGCGGCAGCTTGCAGCGCCCGGCCCCATCCAGCACGCACGGGAGGATGATGTCGAAGCTTCCGCGCAGGATGGAGATCATGCCGACGTTGGAGACGCTCACCTTGCGCAGCACGTCGGTCAGGGTCTTGTGGTACTCGTCCGCTCGGATGAACACGAAGGCCGCGCAGTACGCGATCTTAGCCCCGAAGGTCAGCACGAAGAAGCCCTTGCGCTCGGTCTGGGCATCAATGAGCCCCATCACCGAGGACATGTACACCACGCCGTAGAGCATGAAGTGCAAGATCAGGCCGTTGGACAGCCACGGCCGGATGCTGCGGCTGGGCAAGTCCCGGGGCGCCGCACGCTCGAACTCGCTGACCCAACCCAGCATGTCCACAGAGGCCCAGGCGTACATGGCGAATGACACCGCGATCAGCAGCCACTTCAGGAGCCCTGAGTCCGTGGCAGTGGCCGCCCAGCAAAAGATCACGTAAATGTTGGTCACCACCAGCGGGCGAGAGATCTCCGAGATGGGCCGGCCAAGGCTGCAGTAGCCCGACAAGATGAAAAGAATGGGCACGTTGATGCCCCACTCCATGTACTGCATGGTGTATACTGGCCGGCCGGCGGCTGTCAGGCCGTCCGCGCTGGGCATCACATGCGCAACGGTCCACTCAGATCGCGAGAAGCCCCGCTCAGCCGTGGCCAGCACTCCGAACATCAGTGCCAGCAGGAAACTGGGCAGGCACCGGCTCTTCAAGTGCGGGATCAAGGCTTGCGTTTGCTGCGCTCCCATGTAGGTGGCGATCAAGCCCATGACCTCATGCCCACACATTGCAATCAAAGCGGCGGTAGACACAAGGTGGTAGTAGCGCGGGTAGGTCTTCAATTGTTTTGCGCAGGTCGGCTCATCCTGGCAGTACACCGGCGCGACAGCAAACCAGCACACGGCCCACGTCAGCAACGTGGCAAAGATCCACAATGGAAGCTGACCAAGCAACGTTGCCGCCATGGCAGATGTCTTTCCCTCACAAAGCAGCTGGAACTTTTCTCAAAGGCTGCGGAGCGTGCGTGAAAAACAAATGCAAATGGATGGACGACCTTCATGCCACTCGCAAGCAACAGCAGCGCACATGCGGACCGGCTCTGGGAAACATGTTTGGCCTGCTGGCGAAAGCACGAAAAGCTCTGTCGACCCACGTAGCCGCCAAAACACACACCTTCCTGTCTGGGAAGCTTAAAATTGAAACATGGGCGCTATGCAGGACGACCCAACCACGAAGTGAGCTCTGAAAATGGAAGACTCTGAGACCCTAAGACCATCTGAAGCTGCGGTACCCAAGTCCGTTCCTGATCTTTGACATGTGCCTGTCACAAACCTGGCGTGCTCATTTCGCTTGAAACAAACGAGGTGCCACAACTCCCTTGACACACTATGAGTGCAAGGACTGGGGCAACTCGAAGTTAGAACTGGAACAGAAGTCCTAACTCTTGCCAGGCGCAAGGCCACAATGCTCGGACAAGCGTACAGCCGTACAAACGTCAGAGCAGAAACTTGGAGCGATTTCCTAGCCTTGACGGCTTTCGGAACCGGAGCCCCTGGAAGGGAGCTTGAAACTGGCAGGAGGCACTGACGGTGCTACCTGCATGCCTTCACCTGCCCAATGTCGGCTAGGCCTTCGTGTGAGACCAAGACTGGGATCGTTCATTGTATGACATGGCTGAAGCTCTCACGAATATACTATGATTCCACTGTCACTGCATTTACGAACGTTGCGGGCGGGTGAGGCGAATAAAATGGAACATTGCCACTCAGAGGGACTTGCGCAGGGCAAGGATCACGCTGGTCAGGGCCAGGGCGGCTGACGCCGCCACTGCTGGCTTCTCCTGCGCACCACAAGCTCAAGTTCAAAACAGCCAAGTTCAAAGCAGCAAGCCGATGGTAAGCCTGCCCACCCAACCAACCAAGCAACCCCGACCCAAACAAAGCGACGTGGCGATCTGAGCTTCTCCTCCACCCAATTCACCACTCCACTCAGCTTCTGGGCAGGCTTCTCGGCAATCTGAGCGATCTGGGCAGGCTTCTGGGGTGGCTCCTGACATGGCACCACTCGGCACAAGCTGGCGCAAGCCGGAACGTCACCATACGTCACGAAACGTCACCACACGACACCATACGTCGCCCGTCCCCCACTGGGTCCGTCCTCGGTGGAGTTGCGGCTGAACTCGGGGTCCGGCTCGAAGACGCCGGCGCTGCGCACGCTGCGGGTCTCCAGGCGATCGCGGCGATCGGACTTGGGCATGGTCGGCATGGTAATCAATCCGCCCGCGCGGTCCATGACGCAAAGGCCCGGGCCGTCGAAGTTGCTGGGCCGGTGCATGCGCCCGTCCGCAGGGCCGCAGAGATGCAGACGGCCGTCCTGGAACTTGAAGATGTACGGGATCGCAGGGGGCGGGCAGCTGCTGCCCTTGGGCAGCACCTCGATGTCCAATTGGTAGGGCTCCGTGGAGCAGTTCATGCGGAAGCGGCCCTCCAGGGTCTGCCCTATGACGGTGATGCTCGCATGGATGCAGTCGTTCTGGAACTCGATGCGCTGGCTGTACGCGCCCAGGGCCTTGCTTGTGGTGCCCTCCCAAGCTCCCACAATGCGAGCATCGAAGGCCACCGTTCCCAGGGCCGCCTTTTCCATGAAGGCCCCCAGGTGCGACATGGTCTCGTCTGAGACCATGGAGGGTCCCCAGTACATGGAGCCCGTGTCGCTTGCCTCCACCGAGCCGTGCAGAAGAGCAGACGCCCCGAGCTTGTTGAGGTCCGCCAGGTTCGCCACGATGCCGGAAGACCCGGAGTCCGTGGGGGGATGTGTGGAGCCGCCCGTGGAGGCGTAGGCATCATCGTGCTTGAAGCTCTCAAAGCCTGTCCCCAGATCCGCCTCCTTGTCCTCCGGCACCGTCGCCGAGAACTGGATGGCCGCCACCAGGTGCCGCTCCTTTCCCATGCTCACGGCCGAGCGCGGCACCACGGACAGGTGCAGCGTCGCATTCATCTGCGGGCCCTTGGCCATCTTGCTTGCAAGACCTGCGCGATGGGCGGCATGGACGCACGCAGGACCACACGCCGCCGGAGGTCCAGCGTCGCTCGCGAAGGCTTGGGGGCGGACGGCCTGGCGGCACCACGTTGCGGACGTAGGCCGAGAAATCGGCCCGGTCCTCCTCTCCGGCCAGCAGGTCCTTCAGGTTGGCGCCCGCCACGTGGCAGCCCAAGATCTTCTCCAACTTCTCCATGTCCCCGGAGATCTGGGGCGGCAGCTTGCAGCGCCCGGCCCCATCCAGCACGCACGGGAGGATGATGTCGAAGCTTCCGCGCAGGATGGAGATCATGCCGACGTTGGAGACGCTCACCTTGCGCAGCACGTCGGTCAGGGTCTTGTGGTACTCGTCCGCTCGGATGAACACGAAGGCCGCGCAGTACGCGATCTTAGCCCCGAAGGTCAGCACAAAGAAGCCCTTGCGCTCGGTCTGGGCATCAATGAGCCCCATCACCGAGGACATGTACACCACGCCGTAGAGCATGAAGTGCAAGATCAGGCCATTGGACAGCCACGGCCGGATGCTGCGGCTGGGCAAGTCCCGGGGCGCCGCACGCTCGAACTCGCTGACCCAACCCAGCATGTCCACAGAGGCCCAGGCGTACATGGCGAATGACACCGCGATCAGCAGCCACTTCAGGAGCCCTGAGTCCGTGGCAGTGGCCGCCCAGCAAAAGATCACGTAAATGTTGGTCACCACCAGCGGGCGAGAGATCTCGGAGATGGGCCGGCCAAGGCTGCAGTAGCCCGACAAGATGAAAAGAATGGGCACGTTGATGCCCCACTCCATGTACTGCATGGTGTATACTGGCCGGCCGGCCAATGCTGACCTACAAGGCGCTGGGCATCACTGCGCACCGGTCCACTCAGATTCGCGAGAAGCCCCGCCTCAAAAGCGTGGCCAGCACTCGAACATCAGTGCCTGCAGGTAAACTGGGCAGGCACCGGCCTTTCAAGTAGCGGGTCAAGGCATGGCGTTTTGCTGCGCGCCCATGTAGGTGGGTTTCAAGCCATGACCTCATGCCCGAAAGCAGGCACAAAGCGGCGGTAGAACAAGGTGGTCGTAGCGCGGGTAGGTCTTCAATTGTTTGGCGCAGGTCGGCTTTCTGGCAGTCACACCGGCGCGACAGCAATCCAGCACACGGCCACGTCAGCAAGTGGCAAAAGATTCCACAATGGAAGCTGACCAAGCAACGTTGCCGCCATTGCAGATGTCTTTCCCCCACAAAGCAGCTGGAACTTTTCTCAAAGGCTGCGGAGCGTGCGTGAAAACAAATGCAAATGGATGGACGACCTTGATGTCACTCGCAAGCAACAGCAGCGCACATGCGGACGGCTATGGGAAGCATGTTTGGCCTGCTGGCGAAAGCACGAAAAGCTCCGTCGACCCACGTAGCCGCCAAAACACACATCTTCCTGTCTGGGAAGCTTAAAATTGAAACATGGGCGCTATGCAGGACGACCCAACCACGAAGTGAGCTCTGAAAATGGAAGACTCTGAGACCCTAAGACCATCTGAAGCTGCGGTACCCAAGTCCGTTCCTGATCTTTGACATGTGCCTGTCACAAACCTGGCGTGCTCATTTCGCTTGAAACAAACGAGGTGCCACAACTCCCTTGACACTATGAGTGCAAGGACTGGGGCAACTCGAAGTCAGAACCGGAACAGAAGTCCTAACTCTTGCCAGGCGCAAGGCCACAATGCTCGGACAAGCGTACAGCCGTACAAACGTCAGAGCAGAAACTTGGAGCGATTTCCTAGCCTTGACGGCTTTCGGAACCGGAGCCCCTGGAAGGGAGCTTGAAACTGGCAGGAGGCACTGACGGTGCTACCTGCATGCCTTCACCTGCCCAATGTCGGCTAGGCCTTCGTGTGAGACCAAGACTGGGATCGTTCATTGTATGACATGGCTGAAGCTCTCACGAATATACTATGATTCCTCACGAATATACTATGATTCCACTGTCACTGCATTTGCGAACGTTGCGGGCGGGTGAGGCGAATAAAATGGAACATTGCCACTCAGAGGGACTTGCGCAGGGCAAGGATCACGCTGGTCAGGGCCAGGGCGGCTGACGCCGCCACTGCTGGCTTCTCCTGCGCACCACAAGCTCAAGTTCAAAACAGCCAAGTTCAAAGCAGCAAGCCGATGGTAAGCCTGCCCACCCAACCAACCATGCAACCCCGACCCAAACAAAGCGACGTGGCGATCTGAGCTTCTCCTCCACCCAATTCACCACTCCACTCAGCTTCTGGGCAGGCTTCTCGGCAATCTGAGCGATCTGGGCAGGCTTCTGGGGTGGCTCCTGACATGGCACCACTCGGCACAAGCTGGCGCAAGCCGGAACGTCACCATACGTCACGAAACGTCACCATACGTCGCCCGTCCCCCAGGGAGGACTGGGTCCGTCCTCAGTGGAGTTGCGGCTGAACTCGGGGTCCGGCTCGAAGACGCCGGCGCTGCGCACGCTGCGGGTCTCCAGGCGATCGCGGCGATCGGACTTGGGCATGGTCGGCATGGTGGTCAATCCGCCCGCGCGGTCCATGACGCAAAGGCCCGGGCCGTCGAAGTTGCTGGGCCGGTGCATGCGCCCGTCCGCAGGGCCGCAGAGATGCAGACGGCCGTCCTGGAACTTGAAGATGTACGGGATCGCAGGGGGCGGGCAGCTGCTGCCCTTGGCCAGCACCTCGATGTCCAATTGGTAGGGCTCCGTGGAGCAGTTCATGCGGAAGCGGCCCTCCAGGGTCTGCCCCATGACGGTGATGCTCGCATGGATGCAGTCGTTCTGGAACTCGATGCGCTGGCTGTACGCGCCCAGGGCCTTGCTTGTGGTTGCTCCAACGGCTCCCACAATGCGCGCCTCGAGGCCACCGTTCCCAGGGCCGCCTTTTTCCATGATGGCCCCAGGTGCGACATGGTCTCGTTGAGCCATGGAGGGTCCCCAGTACATGGGTTGTTGTGCGCCCGTGTCGCTTGCCTACCCCCGAGCCGTGCAGAAGAGCAGCCGCCCCGAGCTTGTTGAGGTCCGCCAGGTTTCGCACGTGCGGAAGACCGGAGTCCGTGGGGGGATGTGTGGAGCGCCGTGGAGGCGTTTACGGGCGTAGGCATTCATCGTGCGTGAAGCTCTCAAAAGGCCTGTCCCCAGATCCGCCTCCGTGTCCTCCGGCACCGTCGCCGAGAACTGGGCTGGCGCCACCAGGTGCCGCTCCTTCCCATTGCTCCACGGCCGAGCGCGGCACCACGGACAGGTGCAGCGTCGCATTCATCTGCGGGCCCTTGGCCTTCATCTTGCTGTGCAAGACCTGCGCGATGGGCGGCATGGACGCACCGCAGGACCACCCGCCGCCGGTGGTCAGCGTCGCCTCGCTGAAGGCTTGGGGGCTGTCGGCCTGGCGCACCACGTTGCGGACGTAGGCCGAGAAATCGGCCCGGTCCTCCTCTCCGGCCAGCAGGTCCTTCAGGTTGGCGCCCGCCACGTGGCAGCCCAAGATCTTCTCCAACTTCTCCATGTCCGGAGCTCTGGGGCGCAGCTTGCAGCGCCCGGCCCCATCCAAGCACGCACGGGAGGTTGATGTCGAAGCTTCCGCGCAGATGGAGATCATGCCGAGTTGGAGACGCTCCACCTTGCGCAGCTCGTCGGTCTGGGTTTGTGTACTCGTCCGCTCGGATGCACCACGAAGGCCGCGCAGTACGCGATCTTAGCCCCGAAGGTCAGCACGAAGAAGCCCTTGCGCTCGGTCTGGGCATCAATGAGCCCCATCACCGAGGACATGTACACCACGCCGTAGAGCATGAAGTGCAAGATCAGGCCGTTGGACAGCCACGGCCGGATGCTGCGGCTGGGCAAGTCCCGGGGCGCCGCACGCTCGAACTCGCTGACCCAACCCAGCATGTCCACAGAGGCCCAGGCGTACATGGCGAATGACACCGCGATCAGCAGCCACTTCAGGAGCCCTGAGTCCGTGGCAGTGGCCGCCCAGCAAAAGATCACGTAAATGTTGGTCACCACCAGCGGGCGAGAGATCTCGGAGATGGGCCGGCCAAGGCTGCAGTAGCCCGACAAGATGAAAAGAATGGGCACGTTGATGCCCCACTCCATGTACTGCATGGTGTATACTGGCCGGCCGGCGGCTGTCAGGCCGTCCGCGCTGGGCATCACATGCGCAACGGTCCACTCAGATCGCGAGAAGCCCCGCTCAGCCGTGGCCAGCACTCCGAACATCAGTGCCAGCAGGAAACTGGGCAGGCACCGGCTCTTCAAGTGTGGGATCAAGGCTTGCGTTTGCTGCGCTCCCATGTAGGTGGCGATCAAGCCCATGACCTCATGCCCACACATTGCAATCAAAGCGGCGGTAGACACAAGCTGCAGGTCGTAGCGCGGGTAGGTCTTCTTTGTTTGGCGCAGGTGGCGATTCCTGGCAGTACACCGGCGCGGCAGCAAACCAGCCCACGGCCACGTCCGCAAAAACCGTGGCAACAAGATCCCAATGGAAGATGACCAAGCAACGTTGCGCCATAGGGCGAGTCTTTCCTCACAAAAGCAGCTGGAACTTTTCTCAAAGGCTGCGGATCGTGCGTGCACCACCAACTGCAAATGGATGGACGACCCTTCACGTCAATCGCACGAACAGCAGCGCACATGTCGGACCGGCTCTGGGAAAACTGTTTGGCCTGCTGCGCAAAAAAGCACGAAAGCTCCGTCGCCCACGTAGCCGCCAAAACACCATACCTTCCTGTCTGGGAGCTTAAAAATTGAAACATAGGCGCTATGCAGGATAAAGGGGGGATGACCCCAACCACGAAGTGAGCTCTGAAAATGGAAGACTCTGAGACCCTAAGACCATCTGAAGCTGCGGTACCCAAGTCCGTTCCTGATCTTTGACATGTGCCTGTCACAAACCTGGCGTGCTCATTTCGCTTGAAATGAACGAAGTGCCACAACTCCCTTGACACTATGAGTGCAAGGACTGGGGCAACTCGAAGTCAGAACTGGAACAGAAGTCCTAACTCTTGCCAGGCGCAAGGCCACAATGCTCGGACAAGCGTACAGCCGTACAACCGTCAGAGCAGAAACTCGGAGCGATTTCCTAGCCTTGACGGCTTTCGGAACCGGAGCCCACCTGGAAGGGAGCTTGAAACTGGCAGGAGGCACTGACGGTGCTACCTGCATGCCTTCACCTGCCCAATGTCGGCTAGGCCTTCGTGTGAGACCAAGACTGGGATCGTTCATTGTATGACATGGCTGAAGCCCTCACGAATATACTATGATTCCACTGTCACTGAATTTGCGAACGTTGCGGGCGGGTGAGGCGAAAAAAATGGAACATTGCCACTCAGAGGGACTTGCGCAGGGCAAGGATCACGCTGGTCAGGGCCAGGGCGGCTGACGCCGCCACTGCTGGCTTCTCCTGCGCACCACAAGTTCAAGTTCAAAACAGCCAAGTTCAAAGCAGCAAGCCGATAGCAAGCCCCGCCCCCGTCCCAAACAAAGCGACGTGGCGATCCGAGCTTCTCCTCCACCCAATTCACCACTCCACTCAGCTTCTGGGCAGGCTTCTCGGCAATCTGGGCGATCTGGGCAGGCTTCTGGGGTGGCTCCTGACATGGCATCACTCGGCACAAGCTGGCGCAAGCCGGAACGTCACCATACGTCACGAAACGTCAGCATACGTCACCATACGTCACCATACGTCACCATACGTCGCCCGTCCCCCACTGGGTCCGTCCTCGGTGGAGTTGCGGCTGAACTCGGGGTCCGGCTCGAAGACGCCGGCGCTGCGCACGCTGCGGGTCTCCAGGCGATCGCGGCGATCGGACTTGGGCATGGTCGGCATGGTGGTCAATCCGCCCGCGCGGTCCATGACGCAAAGGCCCGGGCCGTCGAAGTTGCTGGGCCGGTGCATGCGCCCGTCCGCAGGGCCGCAGAGGTGCAGACGGCCGTCCTGGAACTTGAAGATGTACGGGATCGCAGGGGGCGGGCAGCTGCTGCCCTTGGGCAGCACCTCGATGTCCAATTGGTAGGGCTCCGTGGAGCAGTTCATGCGGAAGCGGCCCTCCAGGGTCTGCCCCTTGACGGTGGATGCTCGCATGGATGCTGTCGTTCTGGAAACTCGATGCGCTGGCTGTACGGCCCAGGGCCTTGGCTTGTGTTGCCCTCCCCAAGCTCCCACAATAGCGAGCATCGAAGGCCACCGTTCCCAGGCGCTTTTCCATGAAGGCCCCCAGGTGCGACATGGTCTCGTCTGAGACCATGGAGGGTCCCCAGTACATGGAGCCCGTGTCGCTTGCCTCCACCGAGCCGTGCAGAAGAGCAGACGCCCCGAGCTTGTTGAGGTCCGCCAGGTTCGCCACGATGCCGGAAGACCCGGAGTCCGTGGGGGGATGTGTGGAGCCGCCCGTGGAGGCGTTACGGCGTAGGCATCATCGTGCTTGAAGCTCTCAAAGCCTGTCCCCAGATCCGCCTCCTTGTCCTCCGGCACCGTCGCCGAGAACTGGATGGCCGCCACCAGGTGCCGCTCCTTTCCCATGCTCACGGCCGAGCGCGGCACCACGGACAGGTGCAGCGTCGCATTCATCTGCGGGCCCTTGGCCTTCATCTTGCTGTGCAAGACCTGCGCGATGGGCGGCATGGACGCACCGCAGGACCACACGCCGCCGGTGGTCAGCGTCGCCTCGCTGAAGGCTTGGGGGCTGTCGGCCTGGCGCACCACGTTGCGGACGTAGGCCGAGAAATCGGCCCGGTCCTCCTCTCCAGCCAGCAGGTCCTTCAGGTTGGCGCCCGCCACGTGGCAGCCCAAGATCTTCTCCAACTTCTCCATGTCCCCGGAGATCTGGGGCGGCAGCTTGCAGCGCCCGGCCCCATCCAGCACGCACGGGAGGATGATGTCGAAGCTTCCGCGCAGGATGGAGATCATGCCGACGTTGGAGACGCTCACCTTGCGCAGCACGTCGGTCAGGGTCTTGTGGTACTCGTCCGCTCGGATGAACACGAAGGCCGCGCAGTACGCGATCTTAGCCCCGAAGGTCAGCACGAAGAAGCCCTTGCGCTCGGTCTGGGCATCAATGAGCCCCATCACCGAGGACATGTACACCACGCCGTAGAGCATGAAGTGCAAGATCAGGCCGTTGGACAGCCACGGCCGGATGCTGCGGCTGGGCAAGTCCCGGGGCGCCGCACGCTCGAACTCGCTGACCCAACCCAGCATGTCCACAGAGGCCCAGGCGTACATGGCGAATGACACCGCGATCAGCAGCCACTTCAGGAGCCCTGAGTCCGTGGCAGTGGCCGCCCAGCAAAGGATCACGTAAATGTTGGTCACCACCAGCGGGCGAGAGATCTCGGAGATGGGCCGGCCGAGGCTGCAGTAGCCCGACAAGATGAAAAGAATGGGCACGTTGATGCCCCACTCCATGTACTGCATGGTGTATACTGGCCGGCCGGCGGCTGTCAAGCCGTCTGCGCTGGGCATCACATGCGCAACGGTCCACTCAGATCGCGAGAAGCCCCGCTCAGCCGTGGCCAGCACTCCGAACATCAGTGCCAGCAGGAAACTGGGCAGGCACCGGCTCTTCAAGTGCGGGATCAAGGCTTGCGTTTGCTGCGCTCCCATGTAGGTGGCGATCAAGCCCATGACCTCATGCCCACACATTGCAATCAAAGCGGCGGTAGACACAAGGTGGTAGTAGCGCGGGTAGGTCTTCAATTGTTTGGC
Source organism: Effrenium voratum (assembly GCA_963377175.1). NCBI lineage: Eukaryota > Dinophyceae > Suessiales > Symbiodiniaceae > Effrenium > Effrenium voratum. The sequence continues at coordinate 391,414 of CAUJNA010003557.1, forward strand.
GCAGGTCGGCTCATCCTGGCAGTACACCGGCGCGACAGCAAACCAGCACACGGCCCACGTCAGCAACGTGGCAAAGATCCACAATGGAAGCTGACCAAGCAACGTTGCCGCCATTGCAGATGTCTTTCCCCCACAAAGCAGCTGGAACTTTTCTCAAAGGCTGCGGAGCGTGCGTGAAAACAAATGCAAATGGATGGACGACCTTGATGTCACTCGCAAGCAACAGCAGCGCACATGCGGACGGCTATGGGAAGCATGTTTGGCCTGCTGGCGAAAGCACGAAAAGCTCCGTCGACCCACGTAGCCGCCAAAACACACATCTTCCTGTCTGGGAAGCTTAAAATTGAAACATGACGGTGCTATGCATGACCCAACCACGAAGTGAGCTCTGAAAATGGAAGACTCTGAGACCCTAATGACCATCTGAAGCTGCGGTCCCAAGTGTTCCTGACACATGTGCCTGTCACAAACCTGGCGTGCTCATTTCGCTTGAAACAAACGAGGTGCCACAACTCCCTTGACACGATATGAGTGCAAGGACTGGGGCAACTCGAAGTCCCCGACCCAACAGAAGTCCTAACTCTTGCCAGGCGCAAGGCCACAATGCTCGGACAAGCGTACAGCCGTACTGGGCGTCAGAGCAGAAACTCTGAGCGATTTCCTAGCCTTGACGGCTTTCGGAACCGGAGCCCCTGGAAGGGAGCTTGAAACTGGCAGGAGGCACTGACGGTGCTACCTGCATGCCTTCACCTGCCCAATGTCGGCTAGGCCTTCGTGTGAGACCAAGACTGGGATCGTTCATTGTATGACATGGCTGAAGCTCTCACGAATATACTATGATTCCTCACGAATATACTATGATTCCACTGTCACTGCATTTGCGAACGTTGCGGGCGGGTGAGGCGAATAAAATGGAACATTGCCACTCAGAGGGACTTGCGCAGGGCAAGGATCACGTGGTCAGGGCCAGGTCGGTAACGCCGCCACTGCTGGCTTCTCCTGCGCACCCAAGTTCAGAGTTCAAAACAGCCCGGTTCAAAAGCCGCAAGCGTGGCAAGCCCTGCCCATCCAACCAACCAGCAACCCGACTCAAACAAAGCGAGTGGCCGCTCCGAGCTTCTCCACCCAATTCACCACGCCACTCAGCTTTCTGGGCAGGCTTCTCGGCAATCTGGGCGATCTGGGCAGGCTTCTGGGGTGGCTCCTGACATGGCATCACTCGGCACAAGCTGGCGCAAGCCGGCGTTTCGTCACCATACGTCGCCCGTCCCCCACTGGGTCCGTCCTCGGTGGAGTTGCGGCTGAACTCGGGGTCCGGCTCAAAGACGCCGGCGCTGCGCACGCTGCGGGTCTCCAGTCGATCGCGGCGATCGGACTTGGGCATGGTCGGCATGGTGGTCAATCCGCCCGCGCGGTCCATGACGCAAAGGCCCGGGCCGTCGAAGTTGCTGGGCCGGTGCATGCGCCCGTCCGCAGGGCCGCAGAGGTGCAGACGGCCGTCCTGGAACTTGAAGATGTACGGGATCGCAGGGGGCGGGCAGCTGCTGCCCTTGGGCAGCACCTCGATGTCCAATTGGTAGGGCTCCGTGGAGCAGTTCATGCGGAAGCGGCCCTCCAGGGTCTGCCCCATGACGGTGATGCTCGCATGGATGCAGTCGTTCTGGAACTCGATGCGCTGGCTGTACGCGCCCAGGGCCTTGCTTGTGGTGCCCTCCCAAGCTCCCACGATGCGAGCATCGAAGGCCACCGTTCCCAGGGCCGCCTTTTCCATGAAGGCCCCCAGGTGCGACATGGTCTCGTCTGAGACCATGGAGGGTCCCCAGTACATGGAGCCCGTGTCGCTTGCCTCCACCGAGCCGTGCAGAAGAGCAGACGCCCCGAGCTTGTTGAGGTCCGCCAGGTTCGCCACGATGCCGGAAGACCCGGAGTCCGTGGGGGGATGTGTGGAGCCGCCCGTGGAGGCGTAGGCATCATCGTGCTTGAAGCTCTCAAAGCCTGTCCCCAGATCCGCCTCCTTGTCCTCCGGCACCGTCGCCGAGAACTGGATGGCCGCCACCAGGTGCCGCTCCTTTCCCATGCTCACGGCCGAGCGCGGCACCACGGACAGGTGCAGCGTCGCATTCATCTGCGGGCCCTTGGCCTTCATCTTGCTGTGCAAGACCTGCGCGATGGGCGGCATGGACGCACCGCAGGACCACACGCCGCCGGTGGTCAGCGTCGCCTCGCTGAAGGCTTGGGGGCTGTCGGCCTGGCGCACCACGTTGCGGACGTAGGCCGAGAAATCGGCCCGGTCCTCCTCTCCGGCCAGCAGGTCCTTCAGGTTGGCGCCCGCCACGTGGCAGCCCAAGATCTTCTCCAACTTCTCCATGTCCCCGGAGATCTGGGGCGGCAGCTTGCAGCGCCCGGCCCCATCCAGCACGCACGGGAGGATGATGTCGAAGCTTCCGCGCAGGATGGAGATCATGCCGACGTTGGAGACGCTCACCTTGCGCAGCACGTCGGTCAGGGTCTTGTGGTACTCGTCCGCTCGGATGAACACGAAGGCCGCGCAGTACGCGATCTTAGCCCCGAAGGTCAGCACGAAGAAGCCCTTGCGCTCGGTCTGGGCATCAATGAGCCCCATCACCGAGGACATGTACACCACGCCGTAGAGCATGAAGTGCAAGATCAGGCCGTTGGACAGCCACGGCCGGATGCTGCGGCTGGGCAAGTCCCGGGGCGCCGCACGCTCGAACTCGCTGACCAGCAGCATGTCCACAGAGGCCCAGGCGTACATGGCGAATGACACCGCGATCAGCAGCCACTTCAGGAGCCCTGAGTCCGTGGCAGTGGCCGCCCAGCAAAAGATCACGTAAATGTTGGTCACCACCAGCGGGCGAGAGATCTCCGAGATGGGCCGGCCAAGGCTGCAGTAGCCCGACAAGATGAAAAGAATGGGCACGTTGATGCCCCACTCCATGTACTGCATGGTGTATACTGGCCGGCCGGCGGCTGTCAGGCCGTCCGCGCTGGGCATCACATGCGCAACGGTCCACTCAGATCGCGAGAAGCCCCGCTCAGCCGTGGCCAGCACTCCGAACATCAGTGCCAGCAGGAAACTGGGCAGGCACCGGCTCTTCAAGTGCGGGATCAAGGCTTGCGTTTGCTGCGCTCCCATGTAGGTGGCGATCAAGCCAATGACCTCATGCCCACACATTGCAATCAAAGCGGCGGTAGACACAAGGTGGTAGTAGCGCGGGTAGGTCTTCAATTGTTTGGCGCAGGTCGGCTCATCCTGGCAGTACACCGGCGCGACAGCAAACCAGCACACGGCCCACGTCAGCAACGTGGCAAAGATCCACAATGGAAGCTGACCAAGCAACGTTGCCGCCATTGCAGATGTCTTTCCCCCACAAAGCAGCTGGAACTTTTCTCAAAGGCTGCGGAGCGTGCGTGAAAAACAAATGCAAATGGATGGACGACCTTCACGCACTCGCAAGCAACAGCAGCGCACATGCGGACCGGCTCTGGGAAACATGTTTGGCCTGCTGGCGAAAGCACGAAAAGCTCCGTCGACCCACGTAGCCGCCAAAACACATACCTTCCTGTCTGGGAAGCTTAAAATTGAAACATAGGCGCTATGCAGGATGACCCAACCACGAAGTGAGCTCTGAAAATGGAAGACTCTGAGACCCTAAAGACCATCTGAAGCTGCGGTACCCAAGTCCGTTCCTGATCTTTGACATGTGCCTGTCACAAACCTGGCGTGCTCATTTCGCTTGAAACAAACGAGGTGCCCACAACTCCCTTGACACACTATGAGTGCAAGGACTGGGGCAACTCGAAGTCAGAACTGGAACAGAAGTCCTAACTCTTGCCAGGCGCAAGGCCACAATGCTCGGACAAGCGTACAGCCGTACACCCGTCAGAGCAGAAACTCGGAGCGATTCCTAGCCTTGACGGCTTTCGGAACCGGAGCCCCTGGAAGGGAGCTTGAAACTGGCAGGAGGCACTGACGGTGCTACCTGCATGCCTTCACCTGCCCAATGTCGGCTAGGCCTTCGTGTGAGACCAAGACTGGGATCGTTCATTGTATGACATGGCTGAAGCCCTCACGAATATACTATGATTCCACTGATTCCACTGTCACTGCATTTGCGAACGTTGCGGGCGGGTGGCGAAAAAAATGGAACATTGCCACTCAGAGGGACTTGCGCAGGGCAAGGATCACGCTGGTCAGGGCCAGGGCGGCTGACGCCGCCACTGCTGGCTTCTCCTGCGCACCACAAGTTCAAGTTCAAAACAGCCAAGTTCAAAGCAGCAAGCCGATAGCAAGCCCCGCCCCCGTCCCAAACAAAGCGACGTGGCGATCCGAGCTTCTCCTCCACCCAATTCACCACTCCACTCAGCTTCTGGGCAGGCTTCTCGGCAATCTGGGCGATCTGGGCAGGCTTCTGGGGTGGCTCCTGACATGGCATCACTCGGCACAAGCTGGCGCAAGCCGGAACGTCACCATACGTCACGAAACGTCAGCCATACGTCGTCCCGTCCCCCACTGGGTCCGTCCTCGGTGGAGTTGCGGCTGAACTCGGCCAAGACGCCGGCGCTTGCCTCCAGGCGATCGCGGCGATCTTGGGCATGGTCGGCATGGTGGTCAAGGCGCCCCAGGTGCTGACGCCCGTCCGCATGCAGACGGCCGTCCTCGAAGATCTCGAGAGCTGCAGCACCTCGATGAATTGGGGGCTCCGTGGAGCAGTTCATGCGGAAGCGGCCCTAGGGTCATGGATGCCGCGTGTCGCTGGCTGCGCTCCGCGCCCAAGCCGAGCCGTGCAGAAGAGCAGACGCCCCGAGCTTGTTGAGAGTGCCAGACGCCCCGAGGTTCGCCACGATGCCGGAAGACCCGGAGTCCGTGGGGGGATGTGTGGAGCCGCCCGTGGAGGCGTAGGCATCATCGTGCTTGAAGCTCTCAAAGCCTGTCCCCAGATCCGCCTCCTTGTCCTCCGGCACCGTCGCCGAGAACTGGATGGCCGCCACCAGGTGCCGCTCCTTTCCCATGCTCACGGCCGAGCGCGGCACCACGGACAGGTGCAGCGTCGCATTCATCTGCGGGCCCTTGGCCTTCATCTTGCTGTGCAAGACCTGCGCGATGGGCGGCATGGACGCACCGCAGGACCACACGCCGCCGGTGGTCAGCGTCGCCTCGCTGAAGGCTTGGGGGCTGTCGGCCTGGCGCACCACGTTGCGGACGTAGGCCGAGAAATCGGCCCGGTCCTCCTCTCCGGCCAGCAGGTCCTTCAGGTTGGCGCCCGCCACGTGGCAGCCCAAGATCTTCTCCAACTTCTCCATGTCCCCGGAGATCTGGGGCGGCAGCTTGCAGCGCCCGGCCCCATCCAGCACGCACGGGAGGATGATGTCGAAGCTTCCGCGCAGGATGGAGATCATGCCGACGTTGGAGACGCTCACCTTGCGCAGCACGTCGGTCAGGGTCTTGTGGTACTCGTCCGCTCGGATGAACACGAAGGCCGCGCAGTACGCGATCTTAGCCCCGAAGGTCAGCACGAAGAAGCCCTTGCGCTCGGTCTGGGCATCAATGAGCCCCATCACCGAGGACATGTACACCACGCCGTAGAGCATGAAGTGCAAGATCAGGCCGTTGGACAGCCACGGCCGGATGCTGCGGCTGGGCAAGTCCCGGGGCGCCGCACGCTCGAACTCGCTGACCCAACCCAGCATGTCCACAGAGGCCCAGGCGTACATGGCGAATGACACCGCGATCAGCAGCCACTTCAGGAGCCCTGAGTCCGTGGCAGTGGCCGCCCAGCAAAAGATCACGTAAATGTTGGTCACCACCAGCGGGCGAGAGATCTCGGAGATGGGCCGGCCAAGGCTGCAGTAGCCCGACAAGATGAAAAGAATGGGCACGTTGATGCCCCACTCCATGTACTGCATGGTGTATACTGGCCGGCCGGCGGCTGTCAGGCCGTCCGCGCTGGGCATCACATGCGCAACGGTCCACTCAGATCGCGAGAAGCCCCGCTCAGCCGTGGCCAGCACTCCGAACATCAGTGCCAGCAGGAAACTGGGCAGGCACCGGCTCTTCAAGTGCGGGATCAAGGCTTGCGTTTGCTGCGCTCCCATGTAGGTGGCGATCAAGCCCATGACCTCATGCCCACACATTGCAATCAAAGCGGCGGTAGACACAAGGTGGTAGTAGCGCGGGTAGGTCTTCAATTGTTTTGCGCAGGTCGGCTCATCCTGGCAGTACACCGGCGCGACAGCAAACCAGCACACGGCCCACGTCAGCAACGTGGCAAAGATCCACAATGGAAGCTGACCAAGCAACGTTGCCGCCATGGCAGATGTCTTTCCCTCACAAAGCAGCTGGAACTTTTCTCAAAGGCTGCGGAGCGTGCGTGAAAAACAAATGCAAATGGATGGACGACCTTCACGTCACTCGCAAGCAACAGCAGCGCACATGCGGACCGGCTCTGGGAAACATGTTTGGCCTGCTGGCGAAAGCACGAAAAGCTCCGTCGACCCACGTAGCCGCCAAAACACATACCTTCCTGTCTGGGAAGCTTAAAAATTGAAACATTGGCGCTATGCAGGATGACCCAACCACGAAGTGAGCTCTGAAAATGGAAGACTCTGAGACCCTAAGACCATCTGAAGCTGCGGTACCCAAGTCCGTTCCTGATCTTTGACATGTGCCTGTCACAAACCTGGCGTGCTCATTTCGCTTGAAATGAACGAAGTGCCACAACTCCCTTGACACTATGAGTGCAAGGACTGGGGCAACTCGAAGTCAGAACTGGAACAGAAGTCCTAACTCTTGCCAGGCGCAAGGCCACAATGCTCGGACAAGCGTACAGCCGTACAACCGTCAGAGCAGAAACTCGGAGCGATTTCCTAGCCTTGACGGCTTTCGGAACCGGAGCCCACCTGGAAGGGAGCTTGAAACTGGCAGGAGGCACTGACGGTGCTACCTGCATGCCTTCACCTGCCCAATGTCGGCTAGGCCTTCGTGTGAGACCAAGACTGGGATCGTTCATTGTATGACATGGCTGAAGCCCTCACGAATATGCTATGATTCCACTGTCACTGCATTTACGAACGTTGCGGGCGGGTGAGGCGAATAACATGGAACATTGCCACTCAGAGGGACTTGCGCAGGGCAAGGATCACGCTGGTCAGGGCCAGGGCGGCTGACGCCGCCACTGCTGGCTTCTCCTGCGCACCACAAGTTCAAGTTCAAAACAGCCAGGTTCAAAGCAGCAAGCCGATGGCAAGCCCTGCCCATCCAACCAACCAAGCAACCCCGACCCAAACAAAGCGACGTGGCGATCCGAGCTTCTCCTCCACCCAATTCACCACTCCACTCAGCTTCTGGGCAGGCTTCTCGCAATCTGGGCGATCTGGGCAGGCTTCTGGGGTGGCTCCTGACATGGCATCACTCGGCACAAGCTGGCGCAAGCCGGAACGTCACCATACGTCACGAAACGTCAGCATACGTCACCATACGTCACCATACGTCACCATACGTCGCCCGTCCCCCACTGGGTCCGTCCTCGGTGGAGTTGCGGCTGAACTCGGGGTCCGGCTCGAAGACGCCGGCGCTGCGCACGCTGCGGGTCTCCAGGCGATCGCGGCGATCGGACTTGGGCATGGTCGGCATGGTGGTCAATCCGCCCGCGCGGTCCATGACGCAAAGGCCCGGGCCGTCGAAGTTGCTGGGCCGGTGCATGCGCCCGTCCGCAGGGCCGCAGAGGTGCAGACGGCCGTCCTGGAACTTGAAGATGTACGGGATCGCAGGGGGCGGGCAGCTGCTGCCCTTGGGCAGCACCTCGATGTCCAATTGGTAGGGCTCCGTGGAGCAGTTCATGCGGAAGCGGCCCTCCAGGGTCTGCCCCATGACGGTGATGCTCGCATGGATGCAGTCGTTCTGGAACTCGATGCGCTGGCTGTACGCGCCCAGGGCCTTGCTTGTGGTGCCCTCCCAAGCTCCCACAATGCGAGCATCGAAGGCCACCGTTCCCAGGGCCGCCTTTTCCATGAAGGCCCCCAGGTGCGACATGGTCTCGTCTGAGACCATGGAGGGTCCCCAGTACATGGAGCCCGTGTCGCTTGCCTCCACCGAGCCGTGCAGAAGAGCAGACGCCCCGAGCTTGTTGAGGTCCGCCAGGTTCGCCACGATGCCGGAAGACCCGGAGTCCGTGGGGGGATGTGTGGAGCCGCCCGTGGAGGCGTAGGCATCATCGTGCTTGAAGCTCTCAAAGCCTGTCCCCAGATCCGCCTCCTTGTCCTCCGGCACCGTCGCCGAGAACTGGATGGCCGCCACCAGGTGCCGCTCCTTTCCCATGCTCACGGCCGAGCGCGGCACCACGGACAGGTGCAGCGTCGCATTCATCTGCGGGCCCTTGGCCTTCATCTTGCTGTGCAAGACCTGCGCGATGGGCGGCATGGACGCACCGCAGGACCACACGCCGCCGGTGGTCAGCGTCGCCTCGCTGAAGGCTTGGGGGCTGTCGGCCTGGCGCACCACGTTGCGGACGTAGGCCGAGAAATCGGCCCGGTCCTCCTCTCCGGCCAGCAGGTCCTTCAGGTTGGCGCCCGCCACGTGGCAGCCCAAGATCTTCTCCAACTTCTCCATGTCCCCGGAGATCTGGGGCGGCAGCTTGCAGCGCCCGGCCCCATCCAGCACGCACGGGAGGATGATGTCGAAGCTTCCGCGCAGGATGGAGATCATGCCGACGTTGGAGACGCTCACCTTGCGCAGCACGTCGGTCAGGGTCTTGTGGTACTCGTCCGCTCGGATGAACACGAAGGCCGCGCAGTACGCGATCTTAGCCCCGAAGGTCAGCACAAAGAAGCCCTTGCGCTCGGTCTGGGCATCAATGAGCCCCATCACCGAGGACATGTACACCACGCCGTAGAGCATGAAGTGCAAGATCAGGCCATTGGACAGCCACGGCCGGATGCTGCGGCTGGGCAAGTCCCGGGGCGCCGCACGCTCGAACTCGCTGACCCAACCCAGCATGTCCACAGAGGCCCAGGCGTACATGGCGAATGACACCGCGATCAGCAGCCACTTCAGGAGCCCTGAGTCCGTGGCAGTGGCCGCCCAGCAAAAGATCACGTAAATGTTGGTCACCACCAGCGGGCGAGAGATCTCGGAGATGGGCCGGCCAAGGCTGCAGTAGCCCGACAAGATGAAAAGAATGGGCACGTTGATGCCCCACTCCATGTACTGCATGGTGTATACTGGCCGGCCGGCGGCTGTCAGGCCGTCCGCGCTGGGCATCACATGCGCAACGGTCCACTCAGATCGCGAGAAGCCCCGCTCAGCCGTGGCCAGCACTCCGAACATCAGTGCCAGCAGGAAACTGGGCAGGCACCGGCTCTTCAAGTGCGGGATCAAGGCTTGCGTTTGCTGCGCTCCCATGTAGGTGGCGATCAAGCCCATGACCTCATGCCCACACATTGCAATCAAAGCGGCGGTAGACACAAGGTGGTAGTAGCGCGGGTAGGTCTTCAATTGTTTGGCGCAGGTCGGCTCATCCTGGCAGTACACCGGCGCGACAGCAAACCAGCACACGGCCCACGTCAGCAACGTGGCAAAGATCCACAATGGAAGCTGACCAAGCAACGTTGCCGCCATTGCAGATGTCTTTCCCCCACAAAGCAGCTGGAACTTTTCTCAAAGGCTGCGGAGCAAGCGATGGAAGAGCTTGCGTTTAACATTCTGCCCACTGACCTCAGCAACAAATGCGGACCGGCTCTGTACTGCCTTTTACCCGACCCAACTGTCTCCAGCTGCTCTGCGTCATGAAGTGTTCCCACCTCAGACAGCGCCTCAGAACCCGGCGGTTTCAGAATACAAGCTCCCTTTTTGAGAGGCCTTCTGGGAGCTTCCATGGACTCGCCTAAGGCAGGGTACATCTTGGACCTTTGCGAAAGTCCAGCAATGCATGTGCGCGTGCTGCGTGAGCATGTGAGTGCCTGGTACGATGCAGGTTTGTTGTCAGGAGATGATTGTTCTGAGCGCCGGTTTGCTTGGTGAAATGAGCTTCAACATTTGAAGGCTGCAGTGGATGCCTTGTCCCTGCTAGCTCTTTGGTAGCAGGTGGGTTAAGGCGTTCAAATTTCGGTGACACATGCTGACCCGGACCCGGACCATGCCGCAGGCCTGGGGAAACAGATTCTGAAGTCGAAAGTGCTTTTTCCAGCTACGTGAGGGCGGTGTGGCCATGCGACCGCTTGGCAGGCTCAAAAAAAGAAGAAATGTTGGACCCTGAGAGGATGCTTGTACAAAACCTGTCTGGATCCTGCAACAACCTGATCACAGATGGGGGAATACTTTGCCAAGCCTGCTCCGCCTGCGCTTGGCAGTAGACTCAAACTTTGCACAAGCATCCGTTCAGTTCTTCCCCTGCACGCCGTGTGAAAACGTACCCGTTTCGGACAAAACATGATAGCATCAAAATCGCTGTGCTGGAGGTGCTCGTGCAATCAGTCCAACTAAAACATATATGGAGCCCGGACGGCTGAAAAGGTCTGCGCATCTCCGACAAAACTTCCGGAGTCCGGGGGCGAAGTGTTGTAGGAGGATCCGAGCAAAACCTGCAAAACACCGCAGCAGTTGTGCCTCGACGTGCACGCACTAGCGATAACAATCAGAAACAATAACGAATAGAAACAAAAAGGGGAACACGCGTTATGGGGAGTCCCTTTCTCATTTGAGGCGGTCTGAAAAATTGTTAGGGGGGATTCAGCTTGCGGGTGGTTTCCCCTTGACTTCCCCTTGAACCCAAGAAAGGCGGGTACCATCATTGGCCGGTGTGTCCATGATCAAAAGCTCTAAGCTTAGGCAAGGCCCAGGCCGGGCTCAGCTGCAAGCGCTCAGCCAGGAACTTCCATGTCTCCGGGTCGGGCTGCAGCCTGCGCGAGGGGTCTGGGGTCAACTCTTGGCGCACATGAAGGACTTTCGAAAACCAGCTTGTGGAGTCACCTCCTTTTTGCGGGCCCCGCTTTTGGGCTCCAGCTTTCCTTTGGACGGATACAGAGATGAGAGTAATGGATGGCACGCCTTCACTGGAGATAAGATATGGCGTGCTATCTGTCTCTCTCCCATGCTTCTATCATTTTTTGGAATTCTACGCAGATGAAAGCGTGGGAACAAGAGAGACATGGAAGCGAGGAAAGCTGGGAGATGGTCAAGATATGATTTGTGCACCAGACGAGCATCTCCCAAAATGGGAAGTGCCAGGAACCCGAAATGGCAAACCGCTAGAAGCGCCTGGCGGCCCGCTGAAGCAGCGCGGACCATTCTCCCAAGTCCTGCGCGGTCCAGCGCGGACAGGCTCAAGAGATCGCGGCTTCAAGAACGCGATCTGGCAAGGTGTCAAACATTCAGCGGAGACCCTCAAGCACCTGATAAAAACTCTCCTGCGTCATTCCCGGAACTTTGCGGAACGCGGCGCAGGCCTGAACACACTGGGCCGTGGGCGTTTTGGCTGAGCCAAAAAGATGTGCCCTGCATGCCTCCAAAGCCAGGGCGGCTTCATGCCAGCCTGGCCGAACTTCGCGAAACCGGAAGCTGCATCCCTGAAACCACCCTTTGCGAGATCAAGATGCGTGTGCGCCCACCTTCAGCCTCTGTCTGCAGCAGAAAGGCATCAAGCCGGCATGCTGCTTCAAAGGCGCGGCCCACGGCCTAGCCATTAACGGGGTGCCGAACGGGGCGCCGAACGGGGCGCCGAACGGGGCGCCGCTCGGAATCCATGGTGCCAGGCTGAAGGCTTTTTCCCGATTGCGCTTGCCTCTCTTTGGATGGCACCTTGGGACCTCACTTGAGTCCGATCTCGGAGAGTGCTGACCAAGGCGGTTGCGACTGGGCTTCGGATGCCGTTTGGATCCGCTCAGCCCTCAGAAATGTTTGCAAGGCTACCGGCAGTCTCGCCGAGAGTCGACTTCTCTGAGGACAGCCGCGCCTGCTCCTGACAGAGCGACATCGACTCCAGCCCTCCACACCCTTGCGCTCGCGCTCCTCGTAGGAAGCGGCCGATTCCTCGTCCCCGAGCTGGCGGCAAAGCACAGCTAGCCTGTCAAACACCCAATTTCAGGTGTCACCGACTTGGGTCACGTCCTTGTGAAAAGCTGCGCGGCAGCTTCCCCTTGAACCTGCCAGGAAGGGACGAAGTGCGAAGCTGCGATGCCTCCTTACGAATTGATGGGCCGTCCGCGCCTTGCCGAGTGCCCGGCGCTTTTCCGCCGCCTCCTCCAGGGCACTTCTGGCTGCAGGGCCGGGCACTAGCGCCGCCAACTGCTCCAGGAGCCTCGCAAAAGGCGCTCGATGCGATGCGATGGGCGAGCGGCAGGCCGAGATTTCGCACATGGGACGCCAGACCGCCATTTTTCGATGACTCAAGACTTCACATCTGAGATGTGTGGATAAGCTGCGGAAAATGCTTTGGACCGAGTCGAAACAGTGCCTCCCTAGCGGTTGAGCTAGCGGCACCCAAAATTTCGCATTGTGAAACGTCTCCCTGCTCTTTTCAGAAGCGGGGCTGCAGTATTGCTAGCTCAAGGGCGGTCCTTGGCTAGATCCTCGTCAGCCAGACGCTGCCGAGCATGGCTCGGGGCGGCCCTATCACAACATCCGCAGCTCTGGGCGGTGGAAAATGTCCACAAAATTCAGCAGCGCTACAGCTCCGGCAATGAGGCACATGCGGTGAGGGTAGTTCGCATAGAAGACCGACATGCCCAGCTCCTTGTACGCCCTGGACCATGCCGCACCTGTATAGAACGGAGCGCCCTGTGCCTCTCCTGTGGCCGCCAAACGTCCTCGGGCAGCAGTGGCAAAAAAGGAGGCAAACAAGGCGAGTGCACTCCCATGAATCCCAACCCAATTCCCCCTGGCCTGCAAACAAGGATACGTTGTGAACCCACTGAGTGGCAAAGGCCGTGCACGCGCCAGAAAGGAAGCCCGAGCCGAATCGAAGCACCCCCTGGCCGGACAGAAGTGACCAATGCTTGGGATATTGAGCTTCCTTCAAACTTTTCCTACCCTTGCTTCGAGCTGGGACATACAGCATCAGCATGTCTCTGCGCACGTCTGAAGTGATAACAGTCATTCGCATGCTGGCCCGATGGCCTCGGACAGGTGAACACCGCCGATACCTGAGCGCTCAAACATTTGAGGACGGTTGAGAGCTTTGTTGTCCCAGGCTGGCGGACTTTTTGGCAGGAGGCTGTGTTTGCCATCATCGTCTTTCAAGACTGCAGCCAGCTTTGTCTTCACCACAGGCCCCAGGTACCTCAATGGAACGGCAAATTCTCGCGCCCTCGAAACGGATTTTGTTTTTTACTCCCGAGCCAAGGTGCAAGCCTCCGCCCATGGACAAGCTCTCGCGAGCGAAGCACCACACAATGCCCGGCTGGACCCCCCGGGCAAGCTCCTTCATTGACATTGTCTTGGCCTCGGTCCAACCGAGTCTCAACTGCATCCAAGATGTTGCCATCTCACACCCTCACAGCACGCACTGGGCCTTGCCGGTGTAGATCTTGTACATCTCCGAGATGAGGGTGTTGTAGATCACGGATTGGAAGCCCGTGCCGATGACCCCGAAGGCCAGCATGGTGGAGGCCGCCGGGTGCAAGACCTGGTCCAGCGACAGCTTCATCTCTCGCATCACCGCGTACTGGGCGGCTTTCAGGCCACCAGCCAAGGGCGTGATGCGCAGGCACATGCCTAAGCCGAGCTGGGCGCTTGATGGGCGCTTGGTGCTTCCCAGAAAAAGGCCGACATGGCCAGATTTCTCACACGCCCGGGCACGGATCCACATTTGCCTGGACAGCTGCGGCATCCTCAGGTTCCGTCAGGATTCCATCAGGTTTCCGAGAGGCTTCCGTCAGGCTTCAGTCAAGACGCTTGCCATCGGAGGTCCGAACCACCTGCGGCATGGTGGAGTTCCTTGGCTTTGACGGCCCACGGCTCAGCGGAAAAAAAAGAAGAAAAAAAAAAAAAACAGGGCCAACTCTTCTCTGCGCCCTCGGGTTTTCTCGCCAAGCTGCACCAGAATGAGCCCAATCACTCCCCCGGCGACGCTGACCCTCGGCACGACCTCAGAGCCTCAGACATCGGGAGGCCAGCCGGAGAGCGCTCTTGGCCGCCTTCTTATGCCAAGCAACCCCAAGTGGCAAACCACCGCAAGGCGTTGGAGTCATATAGTCGGCCCAAAGGGCGCTCTGGCGTCCTGAGTCGTTGGGCTCCAAATGCCGAAGCGCGTGTTCGATGTGAGCCGAGCCTGGCTTCAGCTTGCGCGGGAACTTCTTTCAGCAAGGCCGACATTGCGAAGAGAAGGGAGGTCGATGTTTACAGCGTGCACACGCTAGCCGCTCGCTCAGCTTCCTTCAACTTGAGCAGCAGCTGGCATTGACCCCACATGCAGCGGCACGTGCCAACTTTGCCCGAGCTGCCAGAAGTGAATCGCTCCAAACCCGCATGACACAGGAATCCTGCCTCACTCCTGGCATCATGTCCCAGTCCCCCTGCGCTTGGCAAACTTGCTTCGCCAGCTCCCAGGCCTGGCCACAGCTGTGCAGGGCACAGCTCCCAGGCTCCGCAACGCCTCGAGGGCGCCCTGGGAGTCTCCCAGCTGCGCGCGGCCACCAGCAAGCAGCGACAGCAGCTTCACTCCTCCGGCGGAGGCACGAAGGACGGTCCATGCTGTTGCACCGTTGCACCGTTGCCCCCCGCCAGTCCTGCATCACAAGTGAGCGTCCTGGGCCAAACGAAAGAATGAGAAACAAGTCGAGTGCCAAAAAGAATCCCCATAACACCCCACTCCCGCCTCCCCCCCCACGGCTGCGGGTCCGTTTGGCGCCAGGGCGCTCGGTGGCCCGGCGGATCCGCAGCGCCTCCTCCCAGACCGCGCAGGCCTCAGCCCAGGAGCCCAGCGACAGCAGCTCCCCCGTCTTCGCCAGCAGCTTCGCCCCCGCGTCCGTGTCCTCGGGACGCGCAAAAAGCGGCGGCCACTCGGCCGCTTGGCCACGGTTTCTTCCGGCTTTTATCCGCTTTATCGCTCCAAACCGCTCCACCCGCGCCACCCGCGCCACCTCACATCCCAGCGTCCAGCGTGCCTGACTGCTCCCTGGCCTCTCGTGAGCGCTGCAGCCACTCCAAGGCCGTGGAAGTCTCCCCCCTCTTGGCGAAGATGCCCGCGAGATGCGACCTGGCCAACCGAGCCGAGCACTGAGCCGAGCACTGAGCCGAGCACAGCTGGGGGCGGCACAGCAACACCGCGCCCGCGGAGGAGTTCAGCGTGCCGATTCTCTGCCTGATGTCCTTCGCCTGTAAATACAGCCTGCAGGTTTCAAGCGGGTGGGAAGGAATCCCCACTGCGGCCAGTGAGCAAGCCAGATCAAAAGCCCAAAAAGCATCAAAAAGCCCAAACGTATCGAAACACCGCCAAGTTGCTGAAGCTCTGCCTCCGTGTCATTCAGCAATGCCTGGCATGCAGGCTGCAACTTGAAACTTGCCTGTGCTGCAGTCTACTTTTGCCAACTGCATGCCGGTGCCTTGACATCAGCAATATTTGTGAGAAGAGTGGCCCCGGCAGAGGTCTCCAGGGTGCCAGTCTTCTCCTTAAAACAGACCGAGCGCACTGCTTCAAAAGCGAAGCCCTTCTCTCAACCCGGTGCTGCACACCAACTCAGGCTGAGCCACGCGGATCTTCAATGCTCGATTGAAGGCCTCTCAAGGCTTCCTTCCCCCTGCCGTTTAACAGCAGCCTTCAGCTTGCTTTAAGGAAAGTAAGGGTCCTTCCCAAAGGTGGCAACTGCAATCGGCCCAGGCGCTTTTGGCTTTTGCTTCTGGCCCAGCCTCGGTGGCCTTCTTCTTTTTCCTCTGGCGCAGCCTGGCCACGCCAATGTTGGACAATAGCGTGGCCCCCTCTGGCGTCTCCAACGTCCGCAGCGTCCTTGAAGGCGGACTGGCGCAAACAACCCCTTGAGCCCCCTTGTGATACTGTGGATGTGCGAAATCCATTTCGCACCACCTAAGAAACCCTGGAATGATAGATCCCCTTGCAAATACCAGCAAAAACATGGCTTCTCATGGTTTCAAAGTGGTGCAGGATTTCGTCCATCCACAGTATGACTTGCAAGGCCACCAAACCCAGCAACAACTTTCCTTTGAAAGCCCGTGGAATGGACCTTCAGGGTCTCAAAAATGGTTCCGTCAGAGTCCTTCCCATAGCTCAACAACTTGTGTGTTGGCAGATTGTGCAATCGAAGGCTCTCATGGATCTTCAGCGCTGCCTCGTAAGCCTCCAACGCTGCCTCTAGGTCTCCTTCTTGCCGCTTGGCTGCACCCAGACTGGAAAGCAGCATGGCACCTTGGTCTGGGAATTGTCCGCCACAAGAAACTAGCCACGCTTCAATTCTTTTGACCATGCTGACAAGCTTGGCCGGTGCCTCAGCCGAAAACCGCCCTATACCTGGCTGCATGTTTCTTTATGTCCCAATGTCTTCAACAAAGCCGCCCAATCTATGTTATCTTTGTGTGCGTGCCTTATTTATATTTAAAAAAAAAAAAAAAAAAAAAAAAACATAGGTGTATATATATATAGGTAATTATATATATATGTAACATGTATATATGTATATGATATATGTATGTGCGTGTTCAGTTAGCTTTTTGGCTCGGTGTCTATTTTTCAACCCCGTCCGGGGCGCCTTCGGAGGTCTCCAGGGCCTCCGCCGCCGCCAGCGCCTCCCGGGCCTCCGCGTAGAGCCGCAGCTTCCCCGCGGCGTCGCCCCGCAGCCCCCGCAGCCGGCCCCGGCGCCGCAGCAGCACCGCCGCGCTCGGCGGCGCACGCGACGCCGAGTCCGAGGACTGAAACGCGGCCCAGGCGCGCCTCGGGCGAAGGGGGAAGTCGAGGAAAATTCGGAATGGAAACACGAATGGAAGGGAAAAGAAAGACGAAAGAGGAAAAAGAGAAACCCCGAAAAAGGAAAAGAAGAAGAAAACGCAGAACTCAAGGGCCCCAACAGGAGAAACAGGATGGACTTCAGGAATGCGGCCAGATCGCTCGTAGAGCTCGGATGCCGTCTCGAGATCTCCTGTGTCGAGCTCACTTACTCAGGGTCCTAGCTGTTCAATGATGTTGACCCAGGATTCAATTTCCCGTCCCATTATGGGGGTGTTCCCTCCAAAAGTGGTCTGAATCCAACCACTAAAAGGAATTGGACACCCCCAATACTCAACCAGGGGTTTATTAATCCGGGGGTTCCATTATTTTTCTTTGGGTCCGTATAGGTCCTTGCTTCTCATAGACCTCTCCAAGGCTGGACTGCAGCTCAGCGCCGCCAGGGCTGTCGAGCGCCCCAGCCTCTTCTTGCAGCCTGGCGAAGGCGCGTGGCAGCGCATGCAGAGGACCGGACACGCTCGGCCTGATGCCCTGCTTCAGCACGTGCTCGGCGCGGCCCAGGCAGCCCATCACGGACAGCAAGCTGCCCACCTGGAGCACACATGGAGCATTCGGAGGCCATCAAGCTCAGCAGCTCCCTCACCTCGTTGCAGAGATTCCCTGCAGCCTCCGCGGAATCATAGTCTCCCTGCTCCAGGCTCTGCAGCAGGTGGCCTTCGCAGGATCTCAAGATCCTCAGGACGCGAAGCACACGCCGCCCCCGGACATATCCGGGTTGGTGGAATCGCACCGGTTCTGCCAGGTCACCAGTCTTTCAGGTGCTCCCCGATAACCTCGGTGAATGCCGTTCTGACTGGAAGCCTCTCCGCCCGAAGGTGCTTAAATGATGTAGTTCAGTGACGCAGCGAACACACCTCGTTTGCGCCTGGAACCTGGCCTCACGCACCTAGTCACCAGGCAGCCATGTTGAGCTGATGGAAGCCAGGGCCATGCTGGATGAGCTGAAGAATGAGATCGCGATCCTCGGCACTCGACCGGTGCAATGGCTCGCTCGCTTCTGAGCTCCCGGCCCGCGACACGGAAGCTTGGGCGCACTCAACATCGAGGCTCGAGAGCGTGTTCCACACGGCGCCGATGCCTCAGCTACGCAGCACGAATCCCCAAGCCTCGCGCTTCCTGGGCGTCGACCGGCATCCTGCGCATCCTGCCTCGGCCATGTGTGAGCTCCTTTCGCAGGCCCTGCGCCTCCCTGGGTGGCATGACCACGGTGACCTGCGTGGAAGGCTGGGGGCTGCAGTGGCGGCAGTGGCCACGCCTGACTCTGCGCCACATGGATGGCAGTGAACATCTCCTAACGGCCCAACTTGCCAGAGGAATGCTACGGCGGCAGAAGGCACGCCAATGCATCCGAGGGACGAAGTCACACCTGGGGCAGAACATGCTATGCTCATTTCTATGACTCCTATTCCACGGCCCTAAACCCTTCTTGAATGCCAGCCAAGATGCCAAACGCGCGAGATGTAGAGCGGCTCCTTGCCAAGAGCGCAAAGCAGCATTGCAATGTGATGGGTCTAGTGCAGTTTCTCTACCACCTGCACGCATACTCTTGCAAACCGCGTGGCATCCCACGGAGACATCATTGCAATCACGTGGCCAATGCTGCTGACCCGCCTCAGTCTGTCGCCCTATCCCCTGCCCCTCCCACGACTCTTGTCAAAGGGGAAGCCAGCTTGGAAAGAAGGAGCAAAACCAAGTGGACGCAAGAAACGGCCAGGACCAAAACCGAGCGGCAAAGTGGCAAAGTGGCTTAAAGTGGCTTTAAGTGGCAAAGACGCGGCAAAACGGCCAAGGCGACCCGCGGAGTTCCGCGCGGCCCAAAACCAGCGGAACGCGCAAGACCCCTGCGGCCGCGGGGCTCGCCGAAGGCGCGCTCGAAGTCCTCGAAGGCGACCACGGCGCCGGCGCTCTGCGCCTCCTTCACGCGGTGCTGGTTGATACACAAACCTCGTCGTTGAAACGGACAGGGGAATCCGGGGGAATACGGGGAGAAATACGGGGAACACGGGGGAATACGGGGAACACCGAACGGAAAGCAGACAAAACAAACTGACGGAGGGCGGGACCAAAAAGCCACCGGTGAAGTGAGCATCCAATGCCACAGCTTTTTGCACCGAGGGGCAGCAAATCCAGACATACGTCACGAGCTGCAGGCCCCGGGAGCTGCAGAACTCACTCAGGGTCTCGCTGATGTCGCCGATCTGGGTGAACAAAGGACGTGACCCAAGTCCCATTTGTTTTTGCCAAAGTCGCCTGATAGCCCCAAGTGTAGCTCAGCATGAAAGAAGCTGGCCCAGCATTGGCAGCGCCGAAAATACTGTCCACGTAGGCCGCACCCATCCTGGTGCGGCAGAGCATGCCACTTGACTGTGTCACAACACCAGCGGACGCACACATCCTGTTGTCACGCAGACATCGCACGCGAAGTCCCTTGGGGCGAATGACGGCAGGCCTGGGCTGAGAGCCCAAATTGCCAAACGCCAAGAGCTGACAAGCTGAGGCTCGGGTTCAATCAGGCTTTGCCTCGAGCAAGTGACCAAGGCAGCTAGGCCGCTCGATCTCGTAGACTTTGCTTTCGCGGCTCAGGCCGGCAGCTTCCACAGCGGGCAGCAGGCTCTGGCAAAGATGGGCAACACTCACCTGCGCAGCGGCACTAAGCAGAAGATGGGCCGGACCGCGTCCAAGCTGAGCACACAGGAAGCGCAGTGCAATCCATTGCAATCCCAGTGGCTGCTCGGCTTTGGTGTGCCAGGCTCGTGTCGAAGAGAAAGCCACACAAGTCCGGAACATCAACCTGAGCACAGGCAGGCTTCGGGAAATCCGGGGGAAACCCCCACGGATTGTTGGAGCTGGGCTGCTGTCGTCCACTCCTCCGTGGATTGGCCTGCCTTGGCCCAGGCAACAGGCAACCACCCACAAACCGAACAACCACAAAAACGCGCGAAGACGCGCGACGCACGCGTGCCGATTTCGGCCACCCGGAAGCCGAGGAGCGCATTGCAACAGAAGCCGGAAATCCTCAAGGGAAACCTGTGGGCAGAGGATGCCGAAGAGCCGCCGAAGCTGGCCACACGTCAGCGAACCTCAGATCTTGCAGCTTCTCTATGCGACGGCGGCACCAGCCAAGATATGAAGAAGTGCTGCCAGGCATGCTCCGCAAGTGACATGCTGCATGCCATTGCCTGCTTGCTAAGCAAGTGTCTTTCTCCCAGCTTCCTCAACACTCGGAGAGCTGCATCATCAACCAGGCCGTTCATGCATGGAGTGCCAAACTTGTAACAACGCGTAACCCACGGTTGGCCATCATCCTTTGGCAAGGCTTGAGACTGATGTTGCATCCCTGCTGGTTATGCTGCTAGCTTGCTTCGGGTCTGTGCTGGACTTTCTTGCTCAGCCTTTAAACTAAATCTGGCGCACATCACACGTTCACCAAGATGGAGCCAGCCGATCTCGCAAAAAGAAGGGTCTTGCAGCTAAAAACCTGGGTATGTTTGAGGCAAGCAACCCACTCTGGACTCTGGCACTCCCTCTCTCAATCTCGCCACTGGACCCCCACCAAGCACCTCAGCCCAAATCCAGCCTTCTGTTCCGCCGCGCTGGCAGCCTTGCGCTGACGGAATACGGAATGGTTGGGAACGCTGGCAGTCGCTGGCTGAGTCCGGAACCTCGCGGTGTCTCACGGCCACCACGGGCCCCTAGCACGCGGTAGGAAAGCCAACGCACACCAAGGCCAGCCACCGCCTGCGGCTCTGCCACCGCTGGTGGGGTGTCCAGGGCTACCTGAGATGGCAGCGGCTGAGACTGGGAAGGGCCTGGGGCAAACGGGGCCGCTACCGGCAAGAGCTCTGCCAGGGCCCTCAACCTGCGGATCAACCACCCAGCGCAAATCCCCCAACAGCCAGGCGCAGCCAGGTCACGCTTTGGCCGAGCTGCCCTCAGACGACACTTTTTGACTGTCGTTAATGACATCGCGCAGCACTTTGATGCGAACACATCAGAAGACCATAAGCCAAGCTGCCAAGCTCCCCGGTTCCGGGACCAGAGCTGCCAAGATGGTGCCAGGCAAAGGAAGCCGCCAACTGAGCATAGCTGCGAATACAACTGTGCGAATGTGGGCCACAAAGGAAAGGCTCCTGAAAGGAAACATCCCCAAAATCATCAGTTGTAGCTGGGAACGCTTCAAATTATCATGTCATGCGTCTCTCCGAAATCGCCCGCTCCCTTCAAGTCGCCTGGCACAGCCCTCCAGCAGCGCGGCTGACTCTGCGGCCGTCAGGCTGGGTGCTCGCAGCGCAACACGGGCCAGGACATGCAGCAACTCAGCCGACCTCATGATTGTCATGCCCGAGCTTCTGATATACCGCGCCCCCAAAAACAAAAAAAGTTCTCTGGTTGTCAGCTGGCAAATACATTCGGCTTGCCGACCCGCAGTGGTTTTTTGCTACTGACATCCTTTGTTGAAGATAACATTTGAGATGCGATGGCGGGCTAAGCCAGAACGAATCCAAGAACAGTGAACAGGCAGTAGGATTCCTGCGCGAAAAATGCGGAAGGGAGCTGCTTTTGGGGCTTATTATGAACTCATATAGACTCATATTGGACTCATGTAGGACTCATGTTGAACTCATGTAGACTCATATTGGACTCATGTAGGACTCATGTTGAACTCATATAGACTCATATTGGACTCACTTGACTTTTGCGTCAAAAAGGCAGGCCTGCACAATGCCGCAAAAAACAGCTTTTTTGTGCCCCGATGGGCTTGAACAGGAGCAGGGAAATCCCCCCCCCCCCAGCCTGCACAATGCCTCAAAAGCTGTTTTTTCCCCCGAAAAAAATGCTCGATCTTGGACCCATGTTGAACTCATGTAGACTCATGTTGGACTCATGTAGGACTCATGTTGGACTCATGTAGACTCATGTTCGACTCGTGTTGGACTCATGTTGAACTCATGTAGAGGCTCGAAATATTTCCCTCAAGAAACGCTTTTTTTGCACAACCAAAAAAAATCGCCGTCGACCCGAGCAGTCCGGCGCCACGGAGGCTTCCAAGCACTCCTCCCGCGCCGTGGCCACGAAGCCAGCCACCCCGGGACCGAAGGTCGATGCGGCAATGCGGAGCCTCAGGGCCACTGGGCGCTTCGCGTGCGCGGGCAACGCCTCTCTGCTTTCGGCTGGTCGTTTTTCTAGGGGTTCTGGGGGATCGCATCTTCAATCACAAGTGCCTCCTTCCGCTCAGCCATGGGAACCCAAGCCATTGGAATCCATTGGAAGTCCGAGTTTTGGGTGAGGCTTACTCACTTTCTGCCCGGCTGCTCCCGCGGCACCATGAAGTTGGCTTGCTCGCTGGCCAGCAGGGCCGCCTGACGAGCGCAGAACTCGGCGCAGCTCTTGGCGCACGCCCCGCCTCTTTGATGAAGACCCCGCAGCCCGTGGCTTCTGCGCCCATGGCCGCAGTCACCAGGCGCGTCAGCTCCAAAGGCGTCGCCTCTCGCAGGCCGCATGCGACCGCGCCCAATTTTTGTTCCAGTCGCGTCCCCCTGGCCTCCCGCAGAGTGAACCGCGCCGCCGCCACGATGTGGGACATGTGCTCTGAGTGGAGAAAGCGGGCGTGACAGTAGGCTCCACAGACCTCTCATGCTGAGAGCTGCCATCACACTGTGCACTGCAGGTCACTGAGCCATGCCACTGCTTGCACATCAAAAACAAGGCAACACGGCTTCTTGGAGCGCGGTGCAACACCGCTGTTTCGTATGGCCTGCGTGTAGAATTATCAAGACGGGGTGTTGCAAAAACGATCACCGGGGAGGACCGCGATGCGAAAGCGATCGTTGCACTGGCGCTATCTTTTGTAAAACGGCGGCGTGGTGATCGTTTTTCGTCTAGCTCTACTATACGCTCTTGGGCCCTCGCGGTGACCACGAACATTCCCCCCCCCCACCCCCCTCCCCCCCAGGGTCAGTTTGCGTGGTCGGAAAGGTCGCGATGGCTTTTGACTTGTTTTGGAGTGTCTCGAACTAGTCAAAGGTCCCGATGTTTTTTTGGCTGGCCTGCGCACGGGCTCCAAGAAGCCATGTCACCAAAAACAAGCCTCTCATGGTGAGGCGTGCCAATGTTACATCAAACACGGGCAAACAAAATGCGAGCCCAAAAAGAGTTACGTCCCCACGGCTTTGAGGGCTCTCCGAGCCTGCGCCAGGTCCCGTGCGTGGAGCCGGTCTGCGCTCAGCCGGGCCTCCAGCTGAGGCGCTAAGGCCTCCAAGAGCGGCCCTGCGCGGCGAATGGGCAAGCGGCGCGGTGCAAAGAAGGCAACTGCTGCCTTTGCCCGCGGCTGGTCCTTTTTTTCGTCTCCTTCTTTCTTTTCTTTTTTTTTTTGCTCAGAAGAGATGCAGCAGCAGAGCTCGGAGATACCGCGACTCGGGCAACATCAAGTGGCCGGGATGGTCGGCAGCCTGGGCCAGGCCCCAGCCACATGAAACAGCGCGCTTCCAAAACGGATCCCGCCTGGGTGCCTGTGGCCATGAGGCGGTGCTCGCGCCCGGCCCAGGTCAGCGCGCGGCCGGCGATGCCCATCAGCTCACGCTCACCTGACGCAGGTCTTGACAGCCGAAAAAGGTGCCCACTATGGCCGCATTGGTGCGTGCCGCATGGATTGCATGGGGGTTGCATGGGGATTGCATGGGTTGCATGGATTGCATGGATGGCCCGGACCGCCCGGATTGCATGGATCCTGTGACACATGGATCTCCTCTCCCAGCCTATGGAGTAGGTGCAAGACGCCACGAAGAGAAGCCCTGGAGACGCGCACAGCTTCACTGCCGCCGCCACCAGCTTCTCGTAGTGCCGCACTGCCTGGCGTTTCCATTGGGGGCCACCGCTGAAACTGTCCGAAACCCTCGCCGAGACCCGAGACCGCCTTGGGAGCACTCATGCGGTCCACGCCCAAGTTAGGCGGGTCAACAATCCTCGCACCCGGTGCAGCGAGCGCATTGGACAACGTCGATCAAATGCGTCAGAACTTGCACAGCCAAGGTACACCAAGTCAAATACATCATCATCCAAATCGGAACTCTTCTTCTTGGATCTCTCCTGCCACAACTTGGCGCGCCCGAGCCCAACACATTGCTGCACGTGGCTGCAGAGAACTCTGCACAGCCAGCTGCCGTGAAATCCGCAGAGGCTAGCCGAGCGTGCATATTGATGGAAAGGGGGTTCTTGAGTCTGGAATAGGTCTCTTCCGCCGGAATCCCTGTCGAAGAAGGCTTTCGTGGCCAGCATGTTGGGCTCAAAATCTAGGGGGGAGGGGGCATTGGAACATTGTGCTTCCCGTATTTCCATGGATGACAGCTGAGCGTCTAAGAAAGATCCAAGGATAGTTCCTTTCATGGGATTTCCATTGGTCTTGAACGACTTGGCTTGCTGCCGTCAGCTCCGCAACCAGTATGAAAGAATCCCAGGGACAGGAGTGCTACATTCTCGAGTCTCGAATGGGATGGGATTGCAGTCTCGAATGGGAAATCCTATCCATCTCTGTCGCTCCTTTCAGTCGCCCTTCCCAGCCGTGGGGGTGAGCGAAAGAAAGGGCTGGCTATCTATTTGTCATCCCTTTCCCCTCCCCCTTTAAACGCTATGTGATGAAGAAGGTTCCAGAAGTTACGCGAAGAGATGGCAAGTTAAGGACTTTCCCATCTCAGTATCATCCGAAAAGACATTCTCACTCCAACAAAGCAAAACTCCATTAAAACGCTAAGGGATAGAGCCAGCCATGTTCTAGTGGTATTAGCGTGTTGCTGTCTCGTTCATTCCTTTGGAGTCTCTCTTTCCCTTCTCCATCATTCCATTACAGCAAAACTCAAAACAAGAAGGATGAAAGGATGGATAGGCACCTCTTTCTTGTGTGGCTAATATCCTTTCCCTTCTATTGTCATCTCTTACAATCTCAGCTTGCAGCGCTTTGGGCTGGTGCCTGTCAGGTTTTGCGCCCATGAGGGGTAGAAGGGCATCATATGAAATGGGTGACACTGGCTAACAACAAGGCTCTGCAGCAAGGTTTCCCATCGAATATTGTTTGGCACTATGTGGCACTTAAGGCAAACACTGCTTGACACGCAGAGTGCCGGCGGCTGGTTTGGCAAGCTTCATGGGCTGACTGCCTTTGAAGGACCGCTATGCGAGCGCGTCGAACGCAGGCTCCTGCAGAAAGTCCATTGCATCTGCCCGCACTTGCCTGGCGACAATCCTAAACCCTAAGCTCCTGGACCTTTCAAGCCCTCCCAGTGAGCAGGCCCACCCAGGTATCTTCACCCTCCTGCCCATAGGTGTCCTTTTAGGGCAAATACATGGCCCTGGTAGATGATTAAACCACCAGGCAAACCAGGAATCGAAACCCATCGATTTTTCTACGAAAACCACCGAAAAAGGACACCTATGCTCCCGCCTGCCGCCTGCCGCCGGCCCCCGCCTCACCCGTGCCGCCACCGAGTTCATGGCAGCGCTGCGCCGGCAGAGCTCCAGAGCCGCCTCGCTGCTGTCCACGCACACCACGGAGTCGGAGCCTCGGAGAAAACAACGGCTCCGCACGGCCTGCAATGGTGGGGGTCCAAATTAAACCGCCAGGGGGCCGCAGACTTTAGTCCTTGATTCCATTTACCAGGGTTCTATTTTGGGTGCCCATTTTTGGCCCACAGCCATGTGAATATGATTGGCGGGAGACCCGTGGTGGTTTTCTTCCAGAACCGCATTCGCAGTCTTTGACAACCGAATTTGCAAGCATTCTTGCTGCAAGCGTGGCCTTGTTGTGAGCCAATGATGCTGACACTATCTGACAAGGAAGGTTCAAAGGGGACAAAAAGGGAAACCCTTGGAAACGTGCGGTGCAGCACAAGCGGCCATACTGCGCCATCATCACACCAAAGCCTCCCACCTGAGCTGCTGCCTGTTTGTCTCATTGCAGGAACAAAGCAGCCAGGCCACGTAGCTGTAGAGGTCCAGAACCCGCGGCAGCTGCGGAGCCAAGGAGGCGAGAAGCAGGCGGTGGTCGCGGTGGTCAAAGTACCAGCCAGTCTTTTGCCCGCCCAGCAAGTCCTCAGTGCTGTTCCAGGTGGCCCCGAACGGCATGCTTCCAGATCCAAATGTTTTCCTCCATTTTTCTCCGGGTTCGTCTTAGGCGCCACCGCGAAGGAGACGCCGTGCTCCCGGAGCTCCGTGGGGCCCTCGTAGCGGCCCTTCAGCACCTCCCGGTGCAGCGGCGCCTTCCTCAGGTGGCAAAGGCGAGCGGCCAGAGGTCTGGCCACGTCTTCAACACGTGCGGCCGAGGCGCTCCCGGCGGCGCCCTGGGGTGTCCTGAGCGAAGCCAAGTCTCAGAAGCAGCGGCAATGAGACGTCTGGCCTGCCGCATGATGACCACCTTCGGCTTCACTACCTGGTGGAGCGACATATCCGATCAGCTGCTCCTGCAAAGCTTGCCTCGTCAAGGGCGTCCGAAATCGGCCAGAGCAGTGGGTCCAGCCCGGCCGAGGGCTGAATGCACAACTCATCGCCATAACCTTGCTGGGCAGGCGGAACAAGGTTACCCACGTGGAAGCAGTAGAGCAGCCCGCAGCTTGCGAGCAGGCTGCGGTCGATTACTAGGCCAGGAAGAAAGTCGGCCTCTCCGTGCGCTAGGCGGTAGAACGGCTCTGCAAAGAGCCTTGGGCGCGCCACAAAATGGCGGGCAGTTGAAAAACTCGGAGGCCAGTCAACCAGGGCACCGCTCTCGATACGCCAAAGCCTTTCGCAGGCGCTGGGCAAAAAAGGCGGCATCGATTGGCACCTCAGCTTGAGGTGTCTCAGCACGCCAGCGGGGTGTTTCGACATCCACAAACAAAGCAGCCTGGAGCCCATGCAATCAAATTTCTCACACGAGCCCTGCGATGAGCTGCAAAGGCAGTGGTGCTCAGCACCCGCGCTGCGATGGAGCCATGCCTGGCGCGGGCTTCATGATGGCCAAGGCGCATCTATCTGCCGCCTGTTGTAGAGTGCAACACCCACGGTGTCGCCATCTGATGCCTCAGGATCAAACTGACAAGCCGGACACATCAGTCGATGTCGAAACCGCCTCAACGTTCACAACGCAGGGCGAGCTGTGCTCCAAGTCCTGGGAAAGGCAGCCCCCTATGGCCAACGAGCGTCCCTTGCCACCTGCGTGCCTGCGCGTTCTTGACAGAGTTGGGTGACACCCAGGGGTGGCCTCGGCGCAGCCTGGCCTGACCGTGCAGCAGCATCAAACCCAACGCAGCCTCAAGTGAGAAGCACAGCGTGGGGTGGATTGCTGAAGTTGCTATGCTCTGGCAGGCGCATGAGGTACCTTGTTGCTAGAACGGGTGGCCCGTTGCACAGTCGCAACCCAAAACGCCCAAGCCGCGCCCTGCCTCTGCACCCTCCTTGAGGATCAGCTTCGGCCGGCGGTGCGGGTCGTCCCCCCGCGGCCTGCGTCCGGTGGCATTCCAAGCGACAAAGCGACAAAGCGACAGGCGGAATGCAAGTCCGGGCCTGTAGCCTGTGCCTGGCGTCCAAAGCCCGCGCAAGCGCCCGGCCGCTCCCCGAATCTTTGGGGGAGCCTTCCATGGCAACATCTCATGTGCCGAGACGCATCCTCCACGCTATGTCAGCTATGTGGGCTTGCGTTGGATTGAGTTAGCTGCCGTGCTGAAGTCTGAGCCACGCAAGCTTGCTCTGCCTTTCCAGGTTGCCCAGACAGAATGCAAAGGCTAGTTGAGAAAAGACTTTCCCTGTCTGGATTCCAAAGGCTAAAGCCTAGAAGCTCAACGTTCGTCTCGATGCAACGCACGCCACCCGCACAAAAACGCCAAACGCACGCGGGGTGCGCGGGGCGCGCGCCTGGCTCCGGCAGGCGCGCGGCGGCGGCGGCCGCCGCCGCCAGGCTGGTGGCGCCCCGCAGCTCCGCCGCCCGCTGCCGCAGCTCCTGAACCGACCGAACGGACCAAGCACAAGCATAGAATCTGTTGGCATTTGCGGGGGCGATGTCGATTCCTCTGCCACTGGCGCCAACTCGTCTCTCAACTCTGAGTGCACCAAGCTGGAGAGCAGCATCACCAAATGCTGGGCCTCTCTGCGCGAGTTTTGGAACAGTTGGAACGCTCAAAATGGGCACTATTCAGAAGCTGAGCGGCATCAAAGTAAGCCAAGCGCATGGTAGCTTGCCTCACTGCCATGTAAGGAGCACAACACAATGGCAAGACAACGCATGGACTCAAGGCTTAATGAATCTGGGCCACTGCAGCAGCAGCGCTGACAGCGCCCCATCTTCGTATCGCCTTTGTCTCAGGCTCGAATAAGCACTCTCCTTGCTCTTGACAAACATGGCCGGGACATGCAAAACTTGCTCTTTCTGCATCTATGAGCTTTGCGTATCTGCGAGTGTTGCTGAACCTTACCATGGGCTCCCGAGTGATTCGGAGCATGTTCAAATGGCTGTGGGTCAAAAATATGTGCTCAAAGTGCAACCTTGAAAGATGCGGTCCCTTGGTGCTTTAATTTTGGCGCACACCCCATTTGGGGAGAAGCGCATCGAGACCTGCAGAGACCTGGAGACCTGCAGAGACCTGCAGAGACCTGCAGAGACCTGCAGAGACCTGCAGAGACCTGGGCCCAGCTCGGCTCGCTCGGCCGAGGCTCGCCCGGGCCATGCCCCGCAGCAGCCGCGCCATGTCCGCGGGGCCCAGCTGCGGCAGCAGCTCCCTGGCCCGCGTGGCCAGGGCCGGCAGCAGGCCCTGCGCGCCTCGAGCTGCCCGAGCCCTCTGAAAACCGAGGAGGGACGACCCCAGTGTACAGTCAGGTCGGGCACCCAGGAACAAAGCCGCCAAGCCAGCAAATGCCCAATCGTTCTCCCACAAAAAAGAGCACAGACCCCGAAATCTGAGTTTAGATTTCAGCGTCCGAAGTTCTCAAAGCAGCTACGCAGCTACACTCGGCCTTCGCCTTGACGCGCAGCCGCCAGGGCAGCCCGACCCAGCGCCACCCCATCCATGGATGCAGGCGGCGGAAGCGCCATGGTTGGCAGGGTGCCGCCCTGGCAAACCGCCAAGAAGGACAACCCAGTGGACAACCCCAAAGTGGACTTAAACCCAGGGGTGGCTGATTCCCGAAGGGGAAACCCCGGGTTGAAGTCTGCTTCAGGGTCAATAAGCGGAACCCAGAGAAATCCCGTGTCCACCGGACGGAGGTGAGCTCTTGAAGCTGCAACAGGCCAACCGTCGCAGTCTCCCCGCCAGCAGGATGGCATCCGGCTCGCTGAGCAGCTTTGCCTTCCTTTCTGGCAGCCTCACCTTGGTCTCAAGCCATGCGCGTGCTCCGCAGGCATGGCTTGAGAAGAGGCGCCAGCTCTGGGTTGCGGCCCTCCCTTCGTGCCTCCGGCCGTTGCGTCAATTGAACTCTACCTGAGGCACTTGAGGTCTCGCCTGGCTCCGTAGCGAGCGCAGCTTCCGCTTGTCCCTGCTGGTGAGCACCTCCGAACGCGCAGCACAAGTCATGTGCTCCATTGCGCTCCCGTGCCTCGCCCCCCAACTGCCCCTGCACATCGGTCGTCTCAGACAACCCGGTCAGAACCCACCTGACAGCTGACAGGCTGACGTGCACCACAAACGCAGGACTGGCACCCGAACTCCAGGCGAAGGCTCAATTCCCCATGTCTTGCCCCAGGGAGTGGTGGCGCCAAATCGCCAAAAACAGGCAGAGGGCCACAGCAAGGGCTCCAATTGCGCTGTTCACGTGGCCCGGAAAATCCCCACATGGAACGCCCCACATGGAACGCCCCGGCCAAGCAGTCCAAGGGGCTCCTGCATCTTCTTCCTGGGCTTCACCACCCGTGCCATGGCTCACATTCCGATGGAGTCCCAAGCTGATCGATATATATATATATATATATATTTGTATATACATCTATCTCTCTCTGTCTCTCTCATGTGCTTGCAGGACACCTGGTAGCTCTCCCTCTATTAAAGCAAATTGGATACCCCCAGCTCCTTGACTCCCTTCCAACCGCCAGCCAGTATGTATATACATAGATATATACCTATATATATATAAACATATCTCGGAAGCTGAGGGATGTCCCACGGGTCTGCAAACCTTGCAGCCAATGCAACCGAGCAGAGCCCCTCGAGGCAAGCTGACCGGCTCAACAGCTTGCGCCTCGCCGAAAACCTTTCTGCGCACGCGTCTTTGGGCCAGGGTCTTTGTGCACCAGAGGCCTCTAAGCCGAGGGCCGGGCAGCCATCTCGGTCGGACGGGAGACCAAAGACGACCAGACAAAGAAGCGCAAAGAAGCGCAAAGAAACGGAAAGAAACGAAAAGAAACGAAAAGAAGGGCAAGCCCACTGTGCTCAGTCCGCCTCTGTCCTTGGCGCCAAAAACAATGGGGGTCCATTGGATGTGTGTGTGTGTGTCGCGTCTTGGGGATCCCCACGGGATCAGAATGGGCTGCCGGTTCTTCACGGACTCCTTGAACATCGCCTACCGCTCGGCCAACCAAACACCCCGAGGCGTGCGAGGCGTCCGAGGTGCAGCCAAGGAGCGTGTGCATCGCTCCAAGCTTTCTGAAACCTCAGCCGAAACGAAGATGCGCTCATGACAAGTGCCTTCACCTATTCCTGGCTGTTGGCCAGGAATTTGGGGAGGCTTGTCCGTCTGTTCGTTCCTCTCACCAGCTGAGCCCCCCGGCTCCTCGCTCTTGTCGCGGTCCCGCTTTCGCCCCTGGCGACACTCTCGTCAGAAGCCATGCACTTGGCAGCCTGCACGACCACCCACTCGACCCGGTCTTGCAGACGGGATTTACCAGAAATCCCAACCTGACTGATGAGTCCAAAGGACACCCACTCGACAGTCGGCACCTGCCTCGATGCCTTTGACATCAATGGCAGGCTCGCCCTTCAAAACGCGGCTCCACCAAACCTCAGCACACCGCGCCAGGCGAACGGCGCAAATGGCGCAAGAGGTGCCCCGCAGAATGCGTGGCGAACCTCTCAAAGTGTCGCTTGGGCCCCAGCTGCCACGCTCATGCCGCCTGGCATCGCAGCCTGTGAGGAGGTCACGCTCTCGGCCAACAGGACAGCGAGACGGGGCCTTTCGCACCTGAAGCCGCAAGGCTCTCCGGCCATGGCAGCTCTTCAGCTCCCAGTCCGGATCCTTGCGGCGAGTCGTCGCTTCTCTCATCTTTTCTCATCTTCTCCATCTACGTTCTGTCTGCGCTTCACACGCACACTGCTCCTCCTCCGGTGCGACCTGGTGAGCCAACTGCCGACCCGGCTCTGACGCTCGCACTCACTGGCAAGCCACATTGCACCCACCCACCCCCCCGAGCTTGAATGAAGATGGGCTGCCCTCAAGGCTGCGGAGCTGGCTGCGCCTTGAATTCCCACTCACCACACAGCAATGGCCGTGAAGCCATGGAAATGTTGAGGTGGGTCTCGGAGA
This sequence comes from Effrenium voratum, assembly GCA_963377175.1. Classification (NCBI taxonomy): domain Eukaryota; class Dinophyceae; order Suessiales; family Symbiodiniaceae; genus Effrenium; species Effrenium voratum. Next base: position 422,853 of record CAUJNA010003557.1, read on the forward strand.
CATCAACCTGGCTCAAGTCACAAAGGCCGATGGCTTGCTGCAAGGCGCGGCCCCGGCCTTCATGTCTTTAGCCTTGGCATCTTCAGGCACGAACAGGTTGATCTCCACGGTCTCCTGCGACCAATCTCCACACACAAGATGCGCATGGCATGGCCGGAGCATGGCGATGGTGCCGCGCGAGGCAATAGGCAAACGCTATGGGCTCCTTGTTCTGGGACCAGGCGTATCTGTCCTCCACCATGCCGCCTCGGCGTCTCTACGGCTGTGGCCGTGCGCGCATCGGCCCGGGCGAAGCGAAAATCCGTGCAGCCCAAGGGCCGTTCAGCTGGGGCCGCTCCTCCCGGAGCTCCTTGGCCGCAACCGGCGCCGCCTGCTCCATGGCGCACGCGGCGCGCAGGGTGTCCTCACGCCGCGGATCGCGCAGCAGCATGCGGCTTTTTGCGATGCTATAGATTCAAGGGTTACCGGTTTGGGGCCCAAAAGGAAACAACAAACCGTCCAAGTGCGCTGCTCGCACATTTTCTCGCTTGAACAGCCACACTGCGGATGCAATTGATGTTAAACCCCCAAACTGACCGAATGAATTCTTCACCCCCCTCTGCGCGTTAAAGGGGCCTTTCACAAAGCAGCCAAACAGAAACACAACAGAGGGAAGAACGGTCGGGGGTTTCATCTATACATGCAAATCCGTGACGGATGCGTCTTTAACGCCACCGCCAGGTAGACTGTCGTCCACTGCCGCTACTGCCACCCCAAGTGCTCCATCCGAGTCAGAGTTGCCAGTCAGTCAGAGTTGCCAGAGTGACCAATCTTGCCAGTCAGAGTTGCTCCACTGCTCGCCCTCGCGGGCGGCGGGAGCTGCATAGGATGCATAACGAGCTGCGTTGCGAGCGAGGTGCTTGTCGCTCTCATTGCGCGCGAACTCAACCGAGTTCCATGCTGCACGCTCGTTCTGGCGAAAGATCCAGTCCATCTCGTGGCGGAGCTCGTCCTCGCTCGTGCCATTCAAGTTCATCACCCCATTCCAGCAGCCGATGCTTCGGGGTTTGTCTTGCTCGAGAACGATTTGAACGAAGGCACGGGGTGAATATGGCATTCCCTGGAACATGATAATCCACCTTGACACCAGTGCGTCTCTCAGCTGCAGGACCATGAACTCAAGCTCCGTCTTGATGTACGCGAGCCTTGCGATTCGCGAGTCCTGGGTCGAACCCAGACCGACACCAAGCGTGCGTTGAGCTTGGGACTGTTTCGGCGCAGCAAGAACCAAGTTAGCGCACAGCTCCATGCGGAGCATGTCCGCTTTGCGGCGCCCAACCTCAATCATGCGACACGGTACTGAAGGTCAAGCTCGTACCTGTCCATCAAGGAATGGTAGCTTTCTGCCCTCCTGAATGACCGCGCTTTCCGGGAAGTTCAGGCCTCTCACAATGCTGATACGATCCTCCTCGCAGAGGTCGGACGTTCCCACTGATGCCAATACTTGAGCCGTGATGTGTGGTCCTGCAAAAGGCGTGGATTGAGGGGAGAAAGTTGGCCGCACATAGCGCAATTGATCTGCCCCTCGAAGATGTCATTGCTGCAAACAGAACACTTGGCGACCTTCAATTCCACATTCTCCATGGGGTTGAATGTCTTCTGCCTCTTCGCTTCCCCTTGCGGGGCGCGAGGTGATGAGGCATTCGTCCTGGTTGTTGCAATGCGCTCCAGTGCCGTGGCGCGGTCGTCGACAACCGCCTGCTCTCGCTTCATGCCCTGGGACTTGTCGTCGACTGTTGTTGCTGGTCCAGCTGCATCCGATTGCTCGGACGCGTGTACCAGATGTCCCCGTTTGTCGCATCCAAGATCGAGAGGATGGTGTAGTTGGGGACCTTGTCCCGCGTAAGCGCGCCATCACTTTCAGTTTTGAAAAAGCAGAGTCCGGCACGAATGGCCATCCTGAGGTCCACCTGGATTTCAAGAGGGCGATCGGCTCGGACCCCGGACACATAGTGGTCGCTGGCGCTGGGCACATCTGCAAAATATACATGTGGCCGGCCGGTTTCGTGTTGATCGCCACCACCGGGTACAACACCATGCCGCACGACGCTTGCAAAGTTGCGCTTCTCCGTGCGGTGGTACAGCACCGTCGGCGGATTGTCGCACACATTCCAGCCAGCCCACTGCCCAAGGTCTGCGCCAGCGTTAACATACCACTCTTTGGCGATCCCGGTGTCGTTGATGTTGAGCCAGTCCTCGTGGCCCTGCCAAGCTTTCAGCTTGAACAGCCAATGAGAGCAAGGCACATCTCCGCACCGGCTTGCGTCCGGGCAACCAAGGGCAATAAACCTTTGCTTCTTGTCAAGCTTGAAAATATCCATGATATTTTGCATGTTCCACGGGATGGGATGCCGCAGCTCCTTGCGGAGCGCGAAACCCACCTCCTTGTCCATGCGATATCCGCATCCCTCTGTGCCTCGGCCCCGGAGGATCTTCGAGATGCAGGTCAGCGAACGATGATACCTATCATCAATGCGCCTGACAGAAGGATCGTAGTCGAACGCGGGCTGCTTGACCACCATGAGCCGTTTCGCACCTTCACCGTAGTCGACGTAGTTCTGGCCCTTGTATGTGCTGTACACCCAACAGTCATCGTGCCCTCCCGTTTCGTTTCAACCGTACGAGTCGAGCGGCTCAGACTTGTGGACCTCCTCGACCTTTTTCGCCACCACAGCTGCTTTTGCACCGGCTTGCGCCGGGCGAACACCTTGGGAGATGTCAGCGCCTGCGGGTTCACTGGCAGGAGCAAAATCAGCTGGATTCACCGGGGCGAAGTCAAGGGGCTGTCTGGTTTCCACCTCCTGTATTGTCTTCTCGATTGCGTAGCTCATGCTGATCAATGGGACGCAAAGTGCAATCATGCGTGCGAATCAGCTCGGCTACGCTGCCCATTGCGGGGCGCAAAATCGAGAGCATGTAGAGCATGTGATGGGTGCCTCGCATAAACTGAACAGTTTTAATGATGTTATCGTCGCTGAAACTCATGAAGCGATCCCAGATCATGGAAAACCCGTACTGATTGCTGCTTGCTCCAGTCAACACGCCGAGGCATGCGCAGCCCTTGCGGGCCGCGAAGTTCATTGTCCACAACAAATGCCTCTTTGTGTCTTCAAGCATCTGGATTGCGTCCCCCGTCGGAGTGTCGTAGGGGTACATGCCGGTGGGCTCGATGCCGTCTTTGCCAACCAATGTTGCCGTTCCAGTAGATCATGGGAATGATGGTTGCCGTGGGGAAGTCCGTACGCGCCTGATGAGGGCGGCCATCCGCTTGCAAATTTGCTGAAGGCCTTTCCCCCATAGCATCTCGGACTCCCATGCACCGACACGTGCCGGGCGAGAAGTGTCCAGACGCTCCGAGAAGTCGTACTTCCGAAGCTTCTGAATCGCCGACTGTAATATAAATTACCATGTCGCGGTCAGGAACCTTCGGAGCAGGGACGACCTTCAAGTAGGGCTCGGTGATCGTGAGCAGGGGTGTCAACAGCTGCAAATAATGCGGCTGGTCCTGAATCCACGTGTGGATCAGCGACTGCAAAGACGTCGATTCCAATAGCCCTTTCACCGTCGCCGCCAAGTTGCTGTCGTACTTGGCGCTCGTGCACACCGAAGTCGTAGCGATGTTCTCCATCCACCGCCTCCATGCCGGGTCGCAATCCCTCGTGGGATGCGCCATTGCCGCCTGGCTGCTCATTGCGAAGGTAATGCAGCACAGTCACTCGAAAGTAACGCCTGCATGGTGGCGTGTTCAGAGAATGCATTGTGCACAGTGTCGGTATAAACATAAGTATATCCCTCTGCTTCCTTCAAGTGAGTTCCACGGCTTTCGTCATGCTCATGAGAACCATCACATTTGAAGTACTCAACAACGGATATAGTGGGCATATTGCTAGCGACGACCCATTGCTTTTTCATTGGTTTTCCACTTCTCCCAGTGATGCCAATCTTACATCCATGGAATTCATATTTATTCATCTTGCGCTTCGTCAAGAAACTCCATAGTTCAGGCCATTTCCAATAACGACAAGCCTTGGGAAGTTCAAAAGCGATTCTGACGTCATCTGAATAAACATTGTTTAAAACGCGTTTGAGACCGCTCAACAAAGATCGGAATTGCTTCACATGGCCCTCAATCTTGGCGGCACCTCCGGGAGTTTGCTGGTTGACATAACCCCACGGGCAACCTCCAGTGCACGGCAATGATACATAAAACATGATGGAGCCTCTGGGGTTCTTGCCTCTAAACTCGGCAATTTCACGGCTCAACCACTGCCTACACTTTTCGGAGCACCCATCTTCATTTTCTGTGACCCGGATGACACTGCAACCTTTTGAAGTGTCTCTTGCTTCGCCCAACCGTGAGGTCGTCGAACAACAGAATTCAAAAAGGAGACGCTTGGGCTGAGCGTTTCATAACGCGGCAATCTGCCCCCCCTGATCGCTGAGTTCTCCGGCCTTGGTGCTCGGGGAGCACAGCAAGCTGGTGGCACAGGCTCGCGCCTGGCGTTTGGGGGAGATACCGATCAGCTCAAGCGCGTGATGCCATACCGGGGTGCTATCAAACGCCTTGGTCAAGACGTCTGCAGCTTGAAGGGGTGTGTCAACATTGATTAATTCAAATTGCCGATTCACGAACTGCCCGTGAAGCCATCTGAAGCTAATGCGTTGGGTTCTATCAGTATGCCTTAGCTTCTGGGAGCGTCCTTGCTGCAAAATGGTGATTGTGGCTTGATTCTCCTCCATCAGCTTGACCTTCCATTTGTCGCTAAGATGCACAGTTAAGGCATTGATATTCGCTACACTTGTGCCCACATCAACATTACCGTATCGAATTTCATCTAACTCGGGGCCAACGCGAGCAACAATGCCATCGGGCACGTCAAGCGAGGCTTTGCCAGCCTTTTGAGCATACCCGTGCGCTTCCTTTCCAAACAGGCTGAGCTGACAGAAAAGCGACAAAGTCGGGAGGCCTTCTGCCCTGAGTGCCTGATTTGCAGCTATGACCTCAGCTTCAGTTGAGCTAGTAGCGGTCGCTGTTTGCTTCCTACTGAAAGCATTCAATGGATAGTACGTGTTTGGTCCTACGAGTATCATAGCGCAACCGGTGGTACTATGCGAGTCGCATTCGCCTGCCCAATCCGCGTCAGCGAACAACCACAACCTACAATCAGAGAACTTGTCCCCGATAAATCCCCGCATTTTAAGGTCCTTCGAACAGTGTATATAAGACACAAGTCGATGAAGAGCGCTGTCGCACTCGGTGGACCATTTGCTCACGCGCGAGGCGAGGCTTTGTGTGGCTCTCAGCAGGTCATACCTAGCCATGCGGGCTGCGAATAGAATCTTCAAGAGTACCTTTGCAGCTATGGTTTGTAGCCTACGCTTTGGCTCCTCTTCACTTACGACAGGTCTTGCGACCTTCGAACCAATAACCTTACTCAACTATGAGACGTTTACCTTGGCAAGTTCACAATATGCGTCTACGCATGATTTGAGAAAATCAGACATGTCGTACTCAACAATGTTGACCTCTCTTGTCATTCAACCGACAGGTTTATCGCATATGCTTTCAGGTCCTTTGAACTTGGAAGCTTTGACTTCTTTCTTAGCTGCGGTTTTGCTCATTGATCCAGGCTTTGAGGGCAAAGCACACTGCAGAGCTGAGCTATGGTTATCACCATAGGAAAACACGGTACGTCCGGTCCACCACGCGGTGTCCGCAGTGATGCGATCACTTGCGTGATGCGACCACTCATCGCAAATTGGACTTGTTTTGGACTCATCTTTGATTGTCACACGTTGAGGATCAAGCCTGCACGCGAATGCACTCATCGGCCCTTTAGGACGGAAAAGGCTTTTCCTGGGCTGCAAGTGATAACGTGTCCACGTTTTCTTGTCTACGTCATGCTCCCAGTAGTCCTCAGTCCTCCTTTGCGAGCAAGCACCCGTGTGTTGCGTGACACCCTCAAACACGTAGCTAAAAGGATGTTCCTCCTTTGACAACCTTACACTACTCTTTTCAATATGATGACACCCAAAATATCGGCCGAATGGCTCAGGCGCGTCGACCTCGACGACCTTTCCAATCAAGTCCCATCCCTTGTCGAGGCTACCGGCAGGTCCTGCAAGTTTGAAATCATCAACGTATACAACAAGCAAAAGATCAAGATCCGGATGATGGAAAATTGATGTCCATATCTCAGGCAGCACCCTCACGAAGCCTTGCTTTCCTAGGGCATCTTCAAGGTGCTTTTCGCAAAGCCCCCCTGAATCGGGATGTCCGTACAAGGCTAAAACGAGTGGAACGATGGGGTCAACGCATTGCTTGCTCCAATGGCTAGGCCATCTGTTCTTTGGCAGTCTGACACCTTTGAACAGGGCGTGAATGTAGGCTTGCTTCGCATCGGCTTGCGCCTTGCGGTAGCCGGGCTGCGACCCAAAAGCGTCGAGGATCTTTGCTGCCTCCATTGACGTTGGGCTGGACCCGAGCTCCGCAAATAATGCTGCAACGGAATTTTCGTCATACACGTTGTTTTGTTGGAAAACGGTCCTTTGAATTTCTTGTTAGGATCATCATCGGGAAGCTCGCTACCCTTTTCGTAACATGCTTCGAGAATCCTACCAATGTGGACCTTTTCCCCTTTGTTCTGGGCTTCTCTGATGACTCGTCTACATTCATCCACTCTGCCCTCATCCCAAGCGCCTTTCCTTCGAAGGTTTTCCCATTCCTTGTCAAGAGAAGCCTGGGCCTTAGGCGTGTTGGCTACTTCGGCCTTTGGTACTAGTCTGGCTACGACTGCACTGAACAACTCAAGAGCAACGTCAAACTCAATCTTCTTGATTCGCTCTTTGACCAACTCACGCAGTTGCGGACGACGCTGCTCTTTCGTTGGCTTGTCACGTTCCGGAAGAACCGACATCGCCGGGGCAGGCCGAATCACAGGCATCGTTGGCTCGCCCTCGCGCGGGCAGCGATGGTTGGCTTTGCACTCGATGCAGCGTCAGGATGCTCGGACCTGGCCTCGGTCGACACAGTGGTCCCGAGCACAGCCTTCTTTGCATCTGCACGGAGCTGCTCTTCATACTGCTGGGTAAGGGCCTTTCGGTCCTGGCTGCCGAGCATGACCCACCTTCGGATTGCCCGATGCGGCGGGTTCCTCGATCTGGGCTTGCCCATGCTCCAGCGACACAGGGTCACTTCGTGCTTTGGCATCGGCAACAGGTGGATGAGATGCAGGGTCTTTCAACAACCTCATCGGAAAGATGAACTCATCAGTCGGAAGCTCAATGCGCTTTGTCCGCTGTACCGTGAGGGACGCATGTTCGATATGGTAATCGAGCCCTTCTAGCTTTGCAACAAGGAATTCACCTTTCCATGACCCGAGAAGCACGTGCCGGGTTGTTCCAGAACAGTACCTTTGCTCCGAACGGTATCTCAGCTTCATCAAAGGTCTTATGAAACCTGAGGTACCATGGCGAATCGTTTCCGTTCAGGATGTTGGTTGCAACTGCATTGTGCTGAATGGCAAAAGGCCACATCGACAGTGGGAATCCTGACTGAACAAGGTTCGCACGTGCTCCCTCCAACAGATGTCTGATCTCCCTTTCGACGAACGATTTGGAGGAATCAACATATTCGATGGAGGTCTGGTGACGGTACCCCAACTGCTCTATTGCGGCTTTCAATTCCCGGGAGTTATCGGTGTAGAGAACCTCAACCTCATCCCTACCGGAAATGAAATGCTGGATCCCTGCAACGGATTGCTCCGTGTTCTTGCTGGTCGATGGATACACGTACCTGAACTGCGTACGCACGTCCTTGATCACAAGGGCACACCATTCACATTTGATGCCGGGCTCGACGTTGGCCTTGACAATCACATGATCAGCAATGATGTGATCTCCAAACGCTTTCGTCTCGAGCCTTCCCTGCCCACCTTTGGATCTTGCATATGGGGCAAGCATCTTGGGCCTGGGACGTTGGCATGCGCGGCCAAAGGGATTCTTAGGATAGTGTGCGAACAAGTGTTCTTTGATACTTGCTTCGACAACCAGATCTTGCTCTTTGCGGGATCTCACAAACCGCTCAACTTCGTCGTCAGGGTCATCACCTTTGTCGAGGCCTTCGTCATGAACCGGTTCAGGCGCTGGCTTGGAGGCAGCCGCTGCACTCAACGATGGCTCCGCTTCACAGCTAGAATCCATGCATGGCACATGAAAATCAACGTTGAGATGGATAAGGGCACCATCAGGGCAAACCATGGTTGGTGCCTTCCCGTGAAAGGAGTGTCCTTGGTCCAAGCACCCAAGGATAGCACTGCGGGAGAGCTCTCAAGGCTGTAAGGCTGCGCAGGCTCACACAATGCATCGACATTGATGTCGGCGATTTCGGAAGCAGTGATGTTTCCGTTTGCAGTTACAAGGCGGATAGGCTGCTTTGGATGCGTTCCTCAGAGCAGCTTTTTGGATGAGGTCCTACTCACTGCCGGAATCAATGAGCCACACGTCCTTTCCCTTTGGGGCAGGAGTGGCTGCCCTCGGCGCTTCGACACTTTTGCGGACATCGTGAGGCGGCATGGCAATTCCCAAGCACTCGTCACAAGACAGGCTTGAGATGGAATCGGATTCCACATCGCACATGAAACCACAAGCCGGCTGGGCTCCATTCTCAATGGCTTTGATCACGGAATTCAACTGGTTTGCGGCCTTGCGTGCTGCCTTGTTCGTACCTTTGGGTGGCCTGGGGCAGTCCTTTGCACTGGGAAACATCCTATTGTACTGCCGGTCCTCATATTCGAGCTTGAAGCCCTTTCGGCGGGAATCTCATGCGCATGAGCTTTGGTGTCAAAAGACACTCCTACCGGATCGATCAGCTTTGCGAACATGGCGTACCTTGCGCAGACTGCAGCGGCTTTGGCCTTCGGCTTAGGCTTCGGTGAATTTGCACGCTTCTTAGCCGCAGGGTTAGCATTGGCCTCATTGCTCGACGCCGCAGCAGCTGACTTGCCGCCTGTGGAGGCATGGCTAAACTTGCATTTGTCACCTCTGGTGCACTTCCCTTGCACAAAGAAAGAACACGGTGCTTTGTCTCCCTTATTGCCTTTGGGGGAACTTGGCCTGCCACGGGTCGCAGAGCGTCCTCGCGGCTCCTTGCGGTACGCGTAAGGGCATTTTGCCCCTTGTGCACGAGCCCTTCTGGAAGTCAAAACAGTACTTCTCCTCGGCATCCTTCGGCTTAGGTGCGCTTTTCTTCTTGGGATCCTTCTTTTCAGGGGCAGCGGCACCGGCCTTAGGCGTCGGGGCTTTACTGGCATTGACCTTGGACACGCGCTCTCGGTTCTCGCGAAGCCTATCCCTCTCAATCAGATCCCTCATGCAACGCATCAAGAAATCATACGATTTGTTGGGATCATCGTCACGGCAACGATCATATGTGTCAATGTCATACCGCAAAAGATGGCAGCTTCTCACTTGGCGAAGCAAAATGTCTTTCAACACCTTCTCTTCGGGCGGCTTTTTCATGCCAGCAATGACAGAATCCCAAGCGTTTAGGCATCGCTTGAGATCAATGATCCCTTCGCCGCGCCGCGAGACACGCAACAGATCCTCCAAGGAGTAGAGGTTTCCGGCTTCTTCACTGGTCTTGAAATATTGGTCAAACATAAACAGGACCTGCCTTCCCCTCATTGTCTTTCCCTCCTTGGCACATTCTTCTTTTGCCGTCAGAATCCGCTGAGCCAGATCGCCCTTCGCGGAGCGCGTGAGCGCTGCGAGAATCTTCGTGTCAAGAGTCACGAATTTGACGGGATCACCAAGCTCTTCCAACAGCCTTGTCTTGTCCTCGCGATCGGACCAAACTTCCACGATCCAAGGCCAAGCCTCGTCTGGTCGGTCGGATGCGGCACGGACGTCTTCACGAACTGACGTTTTCCACTCACGGTACGTTTCAGGAGTTGGCATCTCCTTGAATCGCAACACCTCGCTTTCGCGAGTTCTGGGTTTCTCGTCGCTCGTGTGACCCTTTACCAACTTCATTAGCATCTTAGCGAAGGCTTCTTGGCCGAGGTTGGGCCCAAGGCCATCACCTTCGTCCTCGTCGCCTTCGCCGTCGCCATTCCCATCATCACCGGGTGGCGGACCGCCAGGGGGCTTCCCTCCCTGCTTGCGGTCAGTTGGCATTGGCCCCTGGGAGAAATGCAGGGGCGGCACTGGTGCACTTGTCTTGGTCGGGGACCACTACCTGATGGCTGCTCTGCAGATCCCTGCGGACCGCAAACGTTGGCTTTCAATGCTTCACGTTCGGCAGGTGGCATGATGCTTGGAGAGTACTCCGCTTCGTAGCCATCATTAGTGACAAGCGACCTCAACTTTTCCTTTGCATATTGAAACGGATTGGACAACGGGTCCAGAATTGACTTCTGAGACCGGGCCGATTTCATGTCATCGGTCATCAGTTCTGGCGAATCCTCTCAGGTATCGCCTGCCCCTTTGGGCTTCGATCTCTCCTCGCGGAGGTCGTGTCGCTTCAGTTGCTGGTTGAGCTCGTCGAGCTCCTCCTGCAGAAGCGTATTTTGGTAGGCCATCATGTCAACATTCCCAGCGTTGGTCGCCTCGACACGTGCAATGTCATCAGCATGCTTTGCGGCTTGCTCCTGGAGGAGCTGCTGAGCATCTGCTAGGGTGGCTTCAATGGCTTGTCTAAATTCACTTGCTTTACGTCTCATCTCCACTTGATGCAATGCTTGGTCGTTTTCCTCACACATATGGCTTATCCTAGCTTCAGTGAGGTTCACTTCTTGGTTGAACTCATCGCTCACTCGCTGTTCGTATTCACGAATTCTACGCGACTGGGCTTGCACACACTCAGCGTAATGCGCATGCAGCTGGTTCTGTGCGACACGGAGCTCCTCACGGTTTTCCGCTTGCAAATGCGTTACAGCTGCTTGATGCAGTGCCTCGGCTTCAGACCTAATAGCTGCATCATTCACAAAAGCAAATATAGCGGTATTGTACAGTTAAGGAAATTCATCAGGGTACGGTTGTAATGCGCATTAGCGCTTGACGCGAACATTCGCGCACCGTTGCCAGCGGATTGGTCGGAACTGACTCCGGCTGCGTCCACAGGCATGTTGGATCCGTCAACTGGTACAAGGGAACCGTCCATTGCTTTGAGCTAGGGGCCTACGGCTGATAACCTATAGATTCAAGGGTTACCGGTTTGGGGCCCAAAAGGAAACAACAAACCGTCCAAGTGCGCTGCTCGCACATTTTCTCGCTTGAACAGCCACACTGCGGATGCAATTGATGTTAAACCCCAAACTGACCGAATGAATTCTTCAGATGCAAGTCCGGCTTCCTCGAGTCCTGGGCAGCTGTCACCCCCGAGGCGCATGGCCTGAAGCACCAACTTTGCCGCTATGCGCACGTGATTTATGAAATGCCATCACTGCTGCACATATGGCAAGCCTTCTCCAGCAACCTGATGCCCTCAGCGACGTCACCGCTCCTGCAAAGGAAGTTCTCCCAAGAATTGCCTGCACACTCAAAGTGCTTCACCTTTGGACAACCGGGCAAACCGCCCAGGGCATCGTTGGGGCGGCCCCGTTTTTCGTGGGATGTCCGTTTCGGGCCGTCCCGTCCCGTTGGGTGGTCGGTCCTCAGAGCTCGCTCGCCCAGAGCACGGCACTGCAGCACATCCTCCCGGCGATCCTCTCCTGCCCAGGCGTCGTCCTAGGGGCGGAGACAGGACCGGGAGGTTTCCACGACACCTCTGGACACCTCTGAACCTTACGGCCGAAGATGATGGGGCAAGTCAGTCCTCAGTCTCGAAGGGCTCATCATCACCATCCTCCTACGCAGTGTTTGCGCTCAGCTCCCTTTCCTGTGAAGAGAGGAACGTCGTGAAAGTCGAGCGCGTTGTCGCCAAACTTGCTCCGAGCGTGAAGCGCAAGAGGGGAAGGATGGGTGTTCAAAGGTACAAATGGTATGAGAAGTGGCCTGCATGCTTCAACTCGTTGTCCATGGCATTCTAACAGAGCGCTGCAACACGAAGATCAAATCAAGGCTGAGGGGAGGGCGAAATGCCGCAAACTGAGAATTGAACAGGTAGACTCAACCAGCTGCCCCGAACAGCGGCCCTAATCACTTGGCATGCCTCAACTTCAGCTACAGTGCGGCCTGAGCCTTTCGTCTTAGTCTTAGTTGCATTTCGCGAGACCCTCCTCCATCGCGTCGGACGCAGCCTGGCAGCAACCGTTGCAGCACTGCTGCAGTGGAACCCAGTGAATGCAGCCACCCAGAAGCAACAAGGCAGGGTACGAGCTATTTGTGTCACTGCCTCACACATGTGGCCAGGCCGGGTGAATGAAGATGCCCTTTTGCAGCAAAATCCGAACGAAACCAAGTCCATGAAATCATTCTAAAGTGCAGGATGTATGTACGTACGCTACGACGCAAGCATTCACGCGCACAAGCGCATACACAAGCACACCAAGACATAAGACAAAGGTCCTGACTCCACGCATGGCACGTGTCCCAGTCGCTTTGCACATTGAAAGGGGAGGCAACTTTTCAAGGCCGTGGCAACACCCTGCCTGTGCCTGGCCAATGGTCACCGTCTGTGGCGTCTCAAACTTTGAGACCTGCGGCCGCGGCCTCTCGTCATCGCTGACATCCTGCAAGCAAAGGCGCTGAGACTTTCAAGAGCATTCAAGACTGGCTTCCTTAGACATAGGGGACTTGCAGCGTCTGAGGCCCCCACCAAGCTGTCCCACTTGGAGTAATCCAACATGACCAAAACCAGACCCTGCAACTGGCGCACACGTCTTCTCAATGTCCATAAGACCGCCATCCCAATGCTGTTTGGCTGCCTTGCAGTTTCTTGGCTGTTTTCAGAACTGTTTCTCCGCTGTTCTCCTGGCTGTTGGCTGCTTCTTTAGATCTGCCAGTGGCGACGCTAGTGTCGTCTGTTCTCAGGTCGGGACATGCGGTTTAGGCTAGACACATGGCTTTGGCATGTCTCTCGCTGCCAATTCTGTGCGCACTTGATCCACGCCCCTTTTTCACAAAGCAAGGAGCCTGCATCAGATGCCGCCTTCGATGCCCGAGCGCAGGCTGCTTCCGTAGCACATTCAATGACTCGGGGGAATAACCTTGCAGGCATTTCGATTGAAAACAGGGCTGTGCGCATAGCATCGGTGTCGGGCAGCTTTTGCTGAATTGGGACGTGTGCCTCTCAAACCTGCACTGTTGCAAGACTGGGTTTGATCGAAATCTGTCGAATCCTCGGCGGATCCCTGACTCTTAAACATCCAAGCTTGTGCTGGATCTGTGGCGCGGCGTTTCCGCAGCCACGGGCTGTGCAACTCGAGACGCTCCAATCCCTGCCAGCGCGCACCCGACATACGCTACGCCAACAGGCCGCACTGACAGCGATGGATGTGCAAGGCATTGCTTGCGGGAGTCAATGCCTAGAAATTCTACACACGAACTTCGAGGGAGCATGAGTCCAGCTTTCGATTAGACCCCCGGCCTAACCTGAGCTACCCAAATCCTGAAGCTTGGATTGAGTTTGAAAAACTGCTGAGCTCCAATCAGCCCAACTCATGCTCCCTGAGTCGAAAAAATGTCACCTGTGAACCTTCGATTGCTCGGTTGGAAGGGCATACGCGGCAGCCGAACATGCCAACTCCCCCTCGAACTCTCCGTCTTAGCTGCTTTTGGCGCTATGAAATCTCTTTACGGCCAGCCCCAGACTCGGGGGAAGCCAAAAATTAAGACCAAATGGGCCGTGGCTGCAGCGTGCCATTTCCGGCAACAAGGACATTGAGTCGGCCAGGCTCGCCCTGCGCCAATAGGTGCAGCCAGTCAGCCAGCCTGTACAACGGTGCCTGGCAACCTATGGATGTGCCGCAAAAAATACCCGTACATCACCAATTCAAGCACCCCGATGGGGGCTTAACGCACATCTTTGCAGCCGCAAAGAAGAAGAAAAAGGTGGCTGCTTGTGCCACCTTGTCGGCCGGCTGCAACACCTGCTGCGTCAAATGCGGTGCACTGGGAATCACTGCGCCCAGTCCCCAGCCTCAAGCCAGGAAGACCAAGGGGCGTCGCACCTGAGGCCCGTCCCAGCAAGCACGCTTGTAGCGCATAGGCACGAGCCGGACGTGCGATTGGGCCCGGACATCAATTCCATGCAACTCGCGAATCATGATGTCGCCGCTTGTCCTGACGCACCCATGCGATTCTACTCATGGCCGCCCGGGCCCTTGCCTTCACTGGCACGAAGTACTCGTGGCTGAGGAGCTCCGACGCTGCGGGCCTATGATGTGCTTTCATCCACTTGCCCTGAAGGCTCTTCTTTTTTCAGGCCTCATATCCGGCGAGCGCTGCAGGCAACTTTGCAGCAAGCTCTTCAGGCATGGGGTTGCAGCTTCCTGCGGTACAGTCCGACTTGCGCCGCATGCCACGTGCGTCGCACATTCGCGTGAATCTACGAACCGTTCGAATGTCGTCTCGACTCGAATCTCGTCGCCCGTCCGGTATGGGTGGCATCTGCTCAGAGTAGCCGATGATCCTACCAGCCGACTGGATCCATCGATCCATCTCGATCCGTCAATCCGGCCCCACATGGCCCCATGGCAGGCCTCATGGCAGACATCAGGCCGTCGATGACGCCCTTTCCCCAAGGTGGGTGGGCAGTGATTGCCTCCACAGCCGTGCAGCCAAAGCTCCAAATGTCTGCCTGGCCGGAAAGGCAGGGGTGGTCATCCCAGCAGTTCCGGCATTCCAAGGGTTTGGGCAAAGTGACGCCTTTCTTCCATAGCCTTCCTTCTCCAAAATGACCTGCAAGACACCGCACGGCAGTGCCTAAAGCAGTCGAAATGCGTCACAGGCCTCTGGCGCCATCCACATGAAAGACCCGGTCGCCCGGAAAGACGTGGACATGTCCTCGGCGTCGCGTTTGAGTCTCTCAGAGTCTCTGGGCCTCAATGCGAAGGCTTCCCGCAATGCACTGCTTGGAGCAGCCGAAGTCTGCCAGCTTCACGTTGAAGTCCAAGTCCAAAAGCCTGAGGGAAGGCAGAGAAAGAAAAAAGAAAAGAAAAAAGCAAATGCACTCTCTTCTCGAGAATGCGCGACATGTGAAAGGCTATAGCGTGTCAGGTGACACATTGGCGCTCTTGATGTCTCGGTGGACCACCACGGGGTTGCGTGTGTGAAGATACACCAAGCCTGAAGCTGGGAACGAACGTGAGCTACGCGGCCATTTTCCGACCCGACACTCACGGCCTTGGAGCATTCCGAGGATCGTGTTCCGGAGCAATGGTCCTTGACGCGGGCCAGTGGGGTCGGTGTTGCGAAACGAGCTGAGGGAAGCCCAAGTCCTTCCAGCGCCCCAAACTCCTTCAGCAGCTTCGCTAAGGACCTCGGCTCGGCTTTGGCTTTCCTGGAACCTGACAGCGCTTGGGGGCTCGCCCGCCCTCGGCGAGCTCCATGAAAATGTACCTGGCGGGCTCCCGCCGATGGAATCTGAATGGCAGAGCTGAAGCGCACAGAGTCCCGCCAGTGTACTCGTGCCCCAGGTAGCCTGCAGGTGCTGGGTGCCCGGCGCACAATCCACGCAGCTTCCCTGATGTATGGCCAGTCACTTGCGACGGAATGACTCGTTTGCGAGGATTGCTTGATTCACACTTAGCCAGTCTCGTTGGGTTTCACTCATCACCTGACGCACATACGGCGATAAACGGGGGGGAGGTTCGGGGTAGGGCCCATCTTGTACTTTGCATGCCGTGAGCCGGAATCAATGTGACCAAAAAAACATATCTTCCCTGCATGGGGTGTGGATAACTTACAGGGAGCGTGACGCAGCGTGATTGCACTGAGCACTGCTGGTTTGTGGGCGAGGGTGGGCCCTGTGCTGCCTTTGTGCTTCTGTGGTTGCCGTTGCTTCCAACAGGTCCACTCATGACACCCAGCCCCCGGTAGTTTTGTGCGTTTGCGGCTCGCAAATATTTGAACATGTCCTCCTTGTTGGGTGGAATTTGCCGCACATATGGCACGCCAAGCAAGCCAGTATACATGCTCCTCGGTAACGCCGGTGCTTCCTCACGCTGTGATGGACCTGCTGGCGGAGGCTCGAAATCGGAGAGGCACGCATGCGCCTGCACGAAATGCAGGGACCTCAGGCTGCTGCCGTCTCCGGCGCCCTAGTCGTCGGGTGCCGGGGGCTTAATTGCATGCGGCGCTTGCACGGCGGGGCGTCGTTCTTGCTTTGCGCAGCTTCCGAGCAAGCGCATCCATGCTGCTGGTCGTGTTGGGCCTGGTTGGCACTACTTGTAGCGTGTATAGCGGCCACGGTGTTTTCACGGATACTTGATATAC
Organism: Effrenium voratum; assembly: GCA_963377175.1. NCBI lineage: Eukaryota > Dinophyceae > Suessiales > Symbiodiniaceae > Effrenium > Effrenium voratum. Next base: position 439,269 of record CAUJNA010003557.1, read on the forward strand.
ATATATATATATATATATACATATATATATATACATATATATATATACATATATATATATATATGCTGAACGTGCTCACAGCCATGTGCATGGAACTAAATGCTTCTGACTTGACATAACATCCAGTTTCCTGTTGCTGCGCTCAGGGGCCAAACCCCATACAAAGTCTTGCTTAACCACGCATGCAGTCCGCATGATATGGAGTCTTCCGCCAAGTCTAAGTTGGCCGCCACAGTGAGGGGACAAACACTGAGGATGACAAGCAAAAAACAGAGTCACGAGCGAGGGACCGACCCTTCCCTTGTCCCAAATCTGCAGATCAAGTCGCAAATAATGTTGGGATGCCGCAGCGATCTGAGGATGTCCTTGCAAAGGGTGGCAAGCAAAGCCAATTTTCAATCAGAGCCGAGCGTCAGCCAAAGCGCTTGCAATTGCAAAGGTCACTGCAACCTCTGCCTGCCGCCAAGTGTCCAGCTCTTCCCTCAGCTTTGCCAGGTACTTGCGATCCTCCTCGTCACTCTGGGTGACCTGCCACCCGGCCCTATTTGGAGGCTGAATTTGTGTCACTGAATGAATGACCCCTTGTAGGATCAATGGTGCGAGACAACGGTGGCCAATCGCAGGCAGGCCCACAGGGCACTACCATCGCCTGGTTTAAGGCTATGCCGTTCTGCCGATCAAGGAAACATCTCGAGCTGCGCTTGGGAGAGCTCCCAACATCTGTCTAACATCTTGACGGACCACGTTGGTCGGAACCGGCCTCCCCAATCTCCCAGAAGATGGAACGGGCACCCCACAATCGTACCACCTTCCCCATTCCAGATACAAACCTCAAGCAACCGATATCTTGCACCTATCAGCACTCTTTGCAAACGGAGACTGGGTTGCAACAACAAACCAAGCACCAGAACGCATCCTTGCCAAAAGGCCGCACAGCCACATAAAGCGGTGCTGCTGCCATTATGGTTTTGCTCCATCACAAGGCAAGGCGGTGCAAGCAGAGCTTCGCGAAGAATGCCAGCGAGGCGGTAGACTTCTTCACCGCGAAGATGTAGCCGTTGTCGATGTCAAGCGCACGCGCGACAGAACCGTAGGAGCCCTGTCCTGCAAGACTGCAAGACGATGGCCCTCAGCAAACCCGCCCCACTGGTATAGCGCTTGTGACACCTGGCCTATTTGTGCCCCTGATCGCCAGTTCTGGATCATCCTCGGCGGAGATCCGGATAAGGGCAGTGAAAGCCCTCTTGGCCAACGCGACAAGCTGCACAGCAAAAAGTGAGACACACAAAGAAACAGGACACTGCAGCCAAGCCACAGGCACGCGCCAGGAGTGGAAGCAGAAGTGCTGGGGGTGTGCACAGCCGAGGCCGACACCTCCGGCCTCGGCTTCGGATGCTTCGGATGCTTCGGCTTCGAATTCCTGCATTGGCTTTGTTCGAATTGGGCCGCGGACAGGCTTTCACTGGTGGAGCTGTGCGGAGAGCAGGGCTTTGCCTTCGGCTCATCCGCAACAAAACTGTACGGATGTCACAATGCATCGCCGACGGCCGGCCTCCGACTGCGGCGAATCCATCCGCCTTTGTAGCCGCATGGTCGCGCTGGTCGCCTTCGCCCGGGGCGGAGTCTGCAGGGTTTTCAAGGACAAGCTGTCTGCGAAGTCTCGGCTTTTGCGGCAAAGGCACTTCGCGGTCCTCCTGGATGTTCCTTCCGGCGCCGGACTCAACACGGCGCTGCGCGAAGTCCGCCAAGGCGCTGCAACGCGCTGGAGGGGCAGGTCTTCGTGCGCTGCTTGCGCCTGGCGTGACGCCGCGTGGTGCCCTCCGCCTGGCGACAAAGCACAGTGCCGCCAGCTCAAGCTATGAACGCTGGTGGAAACATGTTGTGATCCAGCATGCTCTTGGTCATTTCCCCGGTTCTGTGAGAAACGCCGCTTATTCCAGTGGTTTCCAGGCCAGGCCCGAAGTTCCCAACGGCTGAAAGCCTTGGGGTCTGGGCCGAACAACACCTCAGAGTCTCCAAGGGAGTTCCCAGCTCATGCATGCAAGAAACAAGGGCGAAACAGCAAGTGATTGGAGGTGCTCGCTCAAGTCCAACACGCGTGAACAACCGCCGTATACGTGTGTCCGCGCAAATGAAGTATTCATGATGCACTCAACACATCTTCAACCTACCATACCCCCCATCTAGCTTTGCTAACCGCAAGAACACAAACACACCCAACAAAACAGAAAGATCCTTCCGCTTTACCCACACGCGAAACAAAACCAAGGCGTCCGGAATGAGCGACCAGCCGCTAGCCCACCTCCAGGTCTTGGCGGGCAGCGAGCGCGTCAGCTTCCAGCGCCGGGCATGTCTTCGTGCGCCGAGCCCTCGAGGCACAGCGCTCGCGCCACAGCGCTCGAATCCGAGGCACGAGTGCCACAGGGAGGCATATTAGGCACACCCCGGCCTGCGCTCCAACTTTTGAGGAGACGACCTGGCAACGTGCACCATCGGCCCCCCCATCGGCCCATGCCGCACCATTTGTTTCGTTCTACGTTTCAGTTGAACTGATGCGGCAAGTCATCTGCGCGACCGGGATCTTTTTGCTCCGACTCACTTGGTCCTCGCTGCCCTGAGCCCTAAGAGTGGGCCGCTTGCATGGTGCGGAGTACCGAATTGATCTCGTCGTCACTTAGCCCCGTCCCGGCGTGCATCAAAGCATCTTGCCTTCGCGTGACGCATCAGGCGGTACATTCCCTTCACCCGTCTGCAACTGAAGCGGAAACAAACACCCCAGACCCCAAAAACAGTTCAAACCCGGCTGATGAAAACTCACGCCTTCAACGGACTATCCAAAGCCTCTATCCAAAGCCTCTATCCAAGGTGCATTTCAAGCCGGGCCGTAAGCGCCCAAAAAACATGACCAGGTCGGAAGAAACTCAGCCCTACAAAACATGTTCGCACACGGAATACAAGGGGCTCCAACCACATTCTCGACAGTTTTTATTCCTGCCGTGGCTGTGACTCTTTGTCACCGGTGCTGCCTGAACTTCTGGCCAAGAGGCTCCGCAGTTGATAGCCCCAGCTTCTTGGCGGCCTGCTATCGCACTTCGCTCTCGCAAATCCCCATGGCTTCGGACATGCAGCGCAGCCGCGACGGCGAGTTGCGAGTTTCGGCCTGGACCAGATTGGAGATGCCTTGGTCCTGTGTCAAACAAGCAGGAAAGCATGAAAGCCCCAGCCATCCGGCTGTCCTGGCTGATCGGCGTCACTCCGGGCACAGCCTTCGAGGATAGGCAAGGACGTCACCCCGAGTCAACAAGCTTCAGCGAGCCTGCGCCGAAGCGACCACTGCGGCGGCAGCGATTTCCGCTTGCTGCTTCTCGGTCATTCCTAGGGAGAGAGGGAGAGAGAGGCTCCGCCCCATTTCGCGGATCCGTCTCCTGCCTGCTGCAGCTGCGGCCTTGACCACTTTAGACACTCTCTCGGCAGCTGGAAGGCCAACATCCGGCTGCGGCCTCAGGCGCTCAGAGAGCGCTGGACTTCTGGATTCTGCCCTGGAGATTTGTGGCCGGGCGTCGTCGTTGCAAAGTCGTGTGCAGCAGCACGCAGCGACCTTGCAGCCGCCTCCAAGATCGCATGAAGGCGCCGCGTGTGTCCGGCCCACGGGTGAGCCACTAACTTGTGATGACGTGTGATGACACAAGCCCAGCAGGACCGCACGGCGTCGCAAGAAGAAAAAAACAACCTCGCCTGCTGCTTCTCTGGCGTCATAGTCATGGCCTCCTCCTTCACCTTCTTGAGCTTATAGATGTCCTGCATTCGGCCCAATTTGGACGCCTTGAGCTTCCCAATGACCCGGAGACCCCCGGCCTTGATGCCAGCCTCCTCTGCGGCTTCCACAACCATCTTCACGCCATCGTAGGTCGTCTAAGCTTCAAGGCTTGAGGCGTTTTACGCACAATGTAAAACGTTGAAAGCAGTTTCCTTGGAACGTTTCAGTGCGTAACCCTCTATGTTTGAGTGACTTCGATTGCCACAAGCAAGGCACGCCAAAACGACCGTCACGCGTCAGATTTATGAGGCTGCCAGTGACCTTCAGGCCTTACTGGCCAAGCATCTGTGGTTGTCGAGTGCTCGTATGCCGCTTGAGCGGAGGCAGCCGCTGCAGAAATGACCTCTCAGGCTGAGCATCTAGAGCACAAAGTTATCAGCCGAAGTTGAGAAAGAGCTGTACTCACATGCACAGAAATAGAGTTCGAAACAAATTGCATGTATGTATGTATGTATGTATGTACGTATGTACGTATGTACGTATGTACGTATGTACGTATGTACGTATGTACGTATGTACGTATGTACGTATGTACGTATGTACGTACGTACGTACGTACGTATGTATGAATAGATAGATAGATAGATAGATAGATAGATAGATAGATAGATAGATAGATGGATAGATGGATAGATGGATAGATGGATAGATGGATAGATGGATTGGATTAGATTAGATTAGACTAGATTAGATTAGATTAGAATAGATTAGAATAGATAGATAGATAAGTAGGTAGGTAGGTAGACAAATAGATACTATATAAATGTGTATATATATAGACACATGTGTGAATGCATGTGTGCGTGTGTGTGTGTGTGTGTTGTGAACACGACGTATGTCAAATGTAAGCGCACGCATGTACTCTTAGTGCGCCTGCAACTTCTTCTGCGGGCTGACCGGCACGTCGTTCAGCACCTGACAGGGCCAGGGTAGCAAATCATTTGCTTTTTCTCATCCCAGCGCCTGAGTCACAGTCTCTGCGACAATCTTGGCGGCGGGGTTCTCTCCTTGCAGGTGAAGCTGCATCAGGGACGAAGGGCACAACCTTCAGCCAAGCCAAGCAACCATCGTAGTCTGCCAACTGCTCTGGCGGGGGCGTGGTGAAAATCCTCGGAGGCAATGCATGTGGTCCACGCGACGCTACAGTAGCACGGTGTTCAGGCTTCGCATGCCACGCGGGAATCCAATTGCGTCCTTTGTCCAGCTGGAGGACATGGTCTAAGAGTCTATCAACTGAACTTGCCGAGCAAGGCGCGCGGCTGCTTTCAGCACTTTGACCATTGCCTGCTTCTCCTCCGTGGATTCAGCATCCAGCACGGCCGCCTGAGACAGTGAGTCGCACATGGCAGGTCTGCACCCAGCTGTGATCCAGTCGGTCTGTGCGGCAAGTCTCCATCCCTGTCTGCTTCTTCAGGGACAGGCCAGCATCTTCCGCAGCCTGCAGGGCCTCACTGATCACGGCCGCGGGACCTGCACAAACGTGGGAGCCGCGGCTGCCTGCCCACGCCCGAAGCCGGCCTGTGGTGGTCATTGCTGCGACGCTGGCCACCGCTGCAGCTGCAGCCGCTTCTGCCTCAAACGTCTCAAAGTCTCTCTCATTGGCGCGAAAGTGGGGCATCATCTCAACTGTGCCAATTGCCTGCTGCTCAACACTGAGTCCAGCATCAGCCGCCGCATCCACAACCTTCACCACCTGCCCCGAGCTCCCGAGTGCCCCGAGTGCCCCGAGTGCCCCGAGTGCCATGCCCCCGAGCCGGCATTTAGCGCCAGCGTTCTCGTTGTCTTCACGTGGGTAAACACAGAAACACCCACGGCAAGTCGCAAGGCGCCTTGACGGGAGCCTTGCTGTCTGCGTCCCGTGTTGCCATGCCCACCGCATGCCAAACAGCCAGAATCGCGCCATAGTACTGTGGAT
>CAUJNA010003557.1:452500-455000 GCA_963377175.1 Effrenium voratum
GTTGTGTTGTGTTGTGTTGTGTGTTGTGTTGTGTTGCGCTGTGTTGCGTTGTGTTGCGTTGTGTTGTGTTGCGTTGCGTTGCGGTGTGTTGTGTTGTGTTGTGTTGCTTTGCGTTGTGTTGTGTTGCGTTGTGTTGTGTTGCGTTGTGTTGTGTTGTTGTGTTGTGTTGTGTTGTGGTGTGGTGTGTCGTGTTGTGTCGTGTCGTGTTGTGTTGTGTTGTGTGTGTGTGCTTGTCAGTGTTGTGTGTGCTTCTCTGTGTGTGTGTGTGCGTGTGCGTGCACGTGCGCGTGCGTGCGGGTGTGCGTGTGCACGTGTGAGCGTGGGCGTGGGCGTGTGCGCGTGCGCGTGCGCGCGTGCGCGTGCGCGCGTGAGTGTGCTCGTGTGCGTGTGCGCATGTGCGTCTGCGCGTGTGCGTGTGCGCGTGTGCGTGTGCGCGTGCGCGTGCGCGGTGATATGTGTGTGCAGCGTGTGTGTGTGTGTGTGTGTGTGTGTTGTGTTGCGTCTTGTGTTGGTGTTATGTGGTATGTGTTTTGTGATTTGTGTTTTGTGTTTTGTGCTTTGTGCTTGGTGTGTTTGTGTTTTGTGTTTTGTGTTGTGTGTTGTGTGTGTGTCTGTATGGTGCATCGTGTGTAGCGTGCCGCGTGTTGTGTGGCGTGCCGCGTGTTGTGTGGCGTGCGTGGGTGTGTGTGTGTGTTGTGCGTGCTGTGTCTGTATGTGTGCTGTGCTTGTGTGCGTTGTGTATCTGTCTCGCTTGTCGTATGTGCTGTGTGTGTGTCTCTGTGTGTTCGTCTTCGTGTCTGTCTGTATGTGCGTCTCTGTGTGTGTGTGCTGTGTGTGTGTGCGTGCTCTGTGTGTGTGTGCGCGTGTGTGTGTGTGTGCGTGTGTGTGTGTGTGTGCGTGTGTGGCGGCTCAGCGCGTGTGTATGTGTGTATGTGTGTGGTGTTGTGTGTGGGGTGTGGAGTGTGGTCTGACCCGCGTGGTGTGTTGCGTGTTTGTGTGTGTGTGTGTGTGTCTCTGCGTGTGTGTGCGTGCCTGTGTTTGTTTGAGCGTTTTGGTCATGGCTATGTTTGGGTTTGTGCCTGGGTTTGGATTTGTGCTTCATTGCTTTCGATTGGGAATGTTGCACCAGTGTTTACGTCTGTGTCTCACTCTGTTTGGTTTGTTGCTGTGTCCGAGATGTGTTTGTGTTTGTGCATGGTGTGGTGTGTGGCTTGTGGTGATGCCATGTGCTGCGGTGTGGTGGAGTGTGGTTTGTGTGTGTGTGTGTGTTGTTGTTTCTTGTGTGTGTGCATGTGCAGGATGTGTTGTGTGTGTGTGTGTCTGGGTGCGCACCGGTGGGTTGACATGGTGATTCACCCTGAATCCTAAACCCTAAAAGTACACCGTCCACTTGGAGCCGGCCAGTATACTATGACCATTTCAGCACCGACTACAACAGTTGCCCAATGTTGGACCCTATCAGTACTGCCTATCCCGCTTACATCTGACTGGCAACTGTCAGTGCACTATGTGCAATCCTTGCTCCTTGTGCTGGCCAGCCTCAAACAAATGTGAAACAAAATGGTACATCTCTTCATGATTGTTCGAGCCTGGCCACCCAGACTGCAAGGTTAAACAAGGCCACTAGGGCTGCGCCGGAACTTCACTCAACAAGCAATTGCCACAATCGCTGCAGCTGCCCTTGATCTCAACATCCCTGCCTCGTGGCTCTCCACATGCGTGTGCTTGAGACTGGGGTCTGCCACCACGTAGGGCCCGACCTCATCCGCAAAAACAAAAAAGAATCCACAGGAGACGCGCCGAAGAGATCCTAGGGTCCAGGCCGTCAGCCCAGGACCACCCGGGGTCTCCACGCGCTTCACGCTCAGATCCTTCCAGGAAGATCCTGGCACACGCCAAATTCAACAAAAGTAACACTTGGTCGACCTTTCAAGGAGAGCAAACATTCAATTTTTGGCAGTTAAGTGGTTGGATTTCAACCACTAAACCACAAACAAGAAGCAAAAATGCCAACAAAAAAAAAACAACCATGAACAAAGCGAAGCAAAGCGTCACTGAGCCGGCGGCCATCCATGGAGCCAGCCAGGTCGAAGGATACGGGGTCTCCAGCCCGCACCTCAAAGGTCGCCCAAGAAAGAAGCGGCCGACGGAAATTTTGGACTCCCGGGCCCAGGTGGAGTTCTCGGCGGCCGTTTTGAAGCCGTAGCTCCCGACCTGCTGCCCTGCAGGCGGTCGAGACCAAAGCGTGAGAAGTGGGAGCTGCAAGGCCTTCTGCCAGCTGCAGCACGATGCTCTGCCCGACTTCTAAGACGCAGGAGGTGTCCTCAGCGGAAGCAAAAAGCAAGCAAGACAAAAGCGAAGCAGCCAAAGAGAAGCAAAACAAACTGGCCCATTATTTCACCAATATCAAAGTCACCCCGAGACGTAGGTTGATCGGTAAACAGCCCAATTGCTGACTTTGATAACCCCTAGAAACAACAACATAATGACCCCAAGAAAC
>CAUJNA010003557.1:465000-475000 GCA_963377175.1 Effrenium voratum
GCCCCGCGCGAGGGTGCGTTCCAACGGCGCCCGAGCGCGGGCAAGCGGCGTGTCGCCCAGTTACGAGACGGAGAGCCTTGCATAGCTCGAGGACGTCTAAGAATCTAAGTGTTCTGCCACGAGAAGGACGGGCAATGGTTCCCTTTTCAGAATTTTCCCTTGGTAGTCCATGGCAAAGGCGCCTGATGGAGTCTTTTTGGCCACAAATCACCATCTGGTGGCACAGTATGGGTGCTTGAAACAGCACTACTCTGTTTGCTTGAGGCTCCGCATTGAGGGCCAGTGACATGCATGTTTTGCAACCACGGGCTATGTGCCCCTGGAACTCAGTTGCCCAAAGGAGCCGGAAAGAAAAGCTTTCCATGTTGGGCCATGACTAAAAATAGACCAAGAAGGCGAAACTAAAGGCTCAAAAGGTCGGCTTTGGGCAAGTGAGCGAAGAATAATTCAAATTAGTTCAAAAATATGAAACCATCCAGGGACTTAAAGCTGTACGAACGCGGAGGGCCTGAAGTTCAAAATCACATGCAGGTCTCCCAGGCTCGTCCTAGACAATTGCATAATCCCGGAAATGTCGATAGTGCGGGGCAAGCAGAAGAGCGGCATTCGCTCAAAGCTCACCATGTTGTCTGGCAAGTCCTGGCTTTGCTTTGCCTGGTGCCAAAGCCTCATGCATAGCTCCAGTGTGTAGTTGTACACGAAGACTTCTGACAGGCCGCGCCCAATCAAAGACGTCAAAGGGGCGGAAGCAGCACACACCTGCATGGCTTGACAATCAATGTCAAGGAACATGTTCTTGCCCTGGAGCGCAACTGCTTGCTCCACAATCCTACGACCATGGCTCCCGTCCATGTTGGACTCTACAGACGAACTTGCTGGCGGATGGATACCGGCCTCGGGAACAGATTCAGAATGCCCACGTAAACTGCTCAGACCGTCATAGAGTTCGAGCTCTCTATCCACGTCATGGATCGCATCAGCTGCCTTGTTTCCAGCCAGCGACTGCAAGTCTGTGAAGTCACGCAGGCCAATGAGATGCCGGTGCTGCCCACTTGGCACTTGGTACGTGACTTGAAAAACCTCGGTGCGAAACTTGCTAGCACAACTGTCCACCAAATGTGTGTGAAACGCCTGGGCAACGGAGCTGGATCCGCGAAGAATCTCTTCTGCCCTCGCGGCTTCATCTCTTGCAACGAATTCGGAGAACCGCAAGCCTTGGTCCGTCTCAAGGGACGGGGAACAAAAAACATGCTAGAAGGGTCTCCCAGGTTGCTGCCATGCCATGCTGCCGCACGCGTCAAAGGGAAAATCAATGATCAAGCAAAATGATACATCGGGGGTTACAAAAATGATATTGAAGGCGCCTTGAGTGGAAGAGCCACCTCGCAGGAGCATGGCGGCCAGCTTGGGGCAGTGCTCTGTGAGCCTCAAGTCATCGTCCAGCTCCAGCACTGCCTCGCAGGTCAGCTGCAGCAAGCCAGAGGCAGCATCCAGCTGGGAGGAGACGTGACTTTCACGTAGTCGCGATGCGACTCTTTGTTCGAAGGAATTGTAGAGGAAGCGGACCAAGATGCCTGTCAGATTGGGCGAGGAACTACTTCAAAAGAACCGCAAAGGATTGGACAGAAGGCAACCACTTCCAAACAAAGTGCACTCCTGTTTGGCCTTTGCACCAAGAAACATTTCATGGCCTTCCGCTAAGTCCCACCACAAATTACCCCCGCCTACACAAGCAGCCATGATTAGCTCAGCTCCGAACAGCGTGCTCGGGTGCTGGAAGATGGTGCCGGCAGCGTCTTCTGCGTCGCCGAGCAGCGCCCGCAGCACCACAATACCGGCCACGCCCAGGTGGACCACGCACGCCATGAGCCAACTCTGGACAAACAACAGGCATGGCACCTTCGGGTGCAAAACAGGACTCCCCTTTTGAGAAGTTTGCTTCCCACGAAAGGGGGACCCAGAACATGAAACCTTCAGTGTTTTCAACTTTGGGTGGGAAGACAACATGAGACATGTGCTTTGATCACTCCGCCTGTATGACCCCAAGGCAGAAAAGCCGCACGGCAAAGGCGTGGGGCGCATCGCATCCGTTGGGGCTCAGCCAGACAGCCACAAAGACATGGGAAATGAGGCACCAAAGGTTCAGCGTGCGCAGCGTCAAGATGCCGGGCAGCCAAGTTGCAACAAGGCAAAAGCTGTAGAGCAACCCATTCCAAGTAGCCAAGGCTGTGAAGAACTGTGGCCGTGGATGGCCAGCAAGGAGGTTCCTCTCCAAAGAAGAGAGCGAAAGGCACAAAGTAGCCGCTCCGACAGAGAAGTAAGACTGTGCAAACTCCAGCTGCAACTGGGAGACCTGCTTGCGAAGGACCCGGTCTGAATCGCATGGCCTTTGTAGCCACTGACTCACCACGCCTGCGAATTTCGGCAGCTCACGGAAGGCCGTTGCGACACGCCGGCGCCACGGCCAAGCTTTCTGAAAGAACCGGACCACAAGCGCGAGTTGCAGCAGCGCGCAAGAAGCCAGGTAGGCCAGGTCGCCGGGGTCCCACATGAGGCTCATAACTCCAATTTAAGCTGTAGCCAGAGCCAAAACAAAACTTTCGTCTGATGCACTTTTGCTCCTGCAAACCTTTCCGACTCCTCCAAATCCTCCCTGTCTCCAAACCCTTCCAGGGAACTCCAAACCGCGTTTGGCTCGCAGCGCTGGCACAACAGACATTGGCAAAGGACGTGTCTGCACATTGTGACTCCAGCTTCCCCAGCGGTAAACCGTGTGGCCCGAAAACGAGTGTGGTTTGGCCGGCAATACCTCATTCCCTCAATGTCACCTTGCATCCTTTTGGGGAATGCACGCCTACATCCTAACAGGCACCCAAAAAAAACACAAGTGTTTAGAGATTGGGTGCGGATATATATTTTGTTTCTCCTTTGTTCGTCCGGGCCAGTAAAATGTTGTATTTTACAGCCCGCAACATCCCCCGCATCGTGTTCAACATCCCCCGCATGTCCGGCCAACATCCCTTGCATCACCAACAAATCGTGGGTAACAAAATCAAAAAAGTAGCTGGCGGGTTGACGGGTTCAAAAAAATGATGATTCAAATAGGAGGGCATTTCAATCCCTGTACAATTGAAAGCAAAAGTGATGATTCGAATAGGTCTGTAGAAAATCTAAAACGTAGCTGGGGGTTGGGGGGGCGGCAGCCCCCCCATGATGTTCGAAGAAGTGATGATTAAAGTAGGGGTGCAATGATTCAAAAAGGGTGCGATAGAATTGAACATGCAGCGGGAGGGTTGGCGGGGGTGGCTTCCCCTATGATGTTCGAAGAAGTGACACATACAGACATACATGGATTACATCGATTACCTAAAGTTTCGTATTTCACAGCTTTTCTCGCGAAATTGGACGCTCGAAAAAGTGATGATTCAAATAGGGGCGCAATTAAATCTCTGCAAGAAATCTAGAAAGTGGCGGGGGGGGCTGGGGGGAGGAAACCCTGATGTTTGAAGAAGTGATGATTCAAAAAAGGAGGAACTGGTGATGCTGATGATGCGTGAAGCCAAAAAGCACTGAAAGGATGCAAAAACCAAAAAGCCCGGAGAAGCAAAGGAAGCTGAAAGCCGCCAAAAGCCGCATAAACCAAGAAGCTGAAAAGCCAAAAAGCCAAGAAGCCAAGAAGCCGAAAAGGCAAGAAGCCAAGAAGCCAAAAGCGAGGAAAAAAACATGAAACAAAAAAAAAAAAACTTAGAGATTTCCTCTTAGGGGATCCCTTGCTACTTGAGCCCCATCTTAAATTGCAGAAAAATATGCATTCATGTCCCGTAGAACTTCTCGTCTCCAGCCCACGCCTTCTGGAGGAGATACGAAGGTCCATACCCTTCATGGAGAGTTATACCAGCGCAAACCCAAAGACGTTGTAAGAACAAAGTGCACTACGCAGCCAACAACGAATGTGTGTCTTCTTGAAGGGCCGCCCCAAACCCCAAATTCACAAAATTGTTATTTCCTCTTGGAACACTCTTGCGCTGCGGCGGTCAACACGCTTGTGCGACAACAGCGAACACTTTGTGCGCCGACACTGGCTACAGCAAGGGACATTCTTGTGCGCTGACAGGGAAGACACTTGTGCCAAAAATCAACACATTTGTGCGCCAGCAAAAACGGTGGGCGCGCTTATGCGCCAACAATGAACAGTCATATGCGCCAACGGTGAAAACGCTGAACACTGTAGTACGCCGGCGGTAAACACTCATGTGTGCGCCGACAAGGGGCACCTTTGTGCGCCGACAATGGATACGCTTCGCAACCAACAAAGAACACTCTTGCGCGCCGACCGTGAACACGAGTGCGCGCAAACAAGGAATACTCTTGTGGGACACTAAGCAAAAATAAAAGCCTTCTGCGCAATGCTTGGCACGGCAGCATCTTGAAAGCGACTATCCCGAAAAAGGGGCAGGCCATCAAAGCAAAGGACGACTAAAGGACGCCAATCTCACAGCAAAGGACGACTGAGCGCTGCGGGCCGGCGCGCTACCTCATGCTCAGCAGCCCGCGGGTGAGGGTGGCCATTCCGGCGCACAGGCGGGACCAGCGTCACATCGCAGCAAAGGGAATCGCCGAGGCGAGTGGCGCCATACAGGACGAAGTCCAGACGCAGGCGATCACCTGCGGCGACCCAGGCGCGGTTGACGACGCGAACCCAAGCCTGCTCGATGAGGGCCGCGGCTGGCAAGAAGAGGACACGCAACAGCATGGTTGCCGAGGACATCGAGCTCCACCCCATAGCCAGGCACCCCGGCACCACCACACAACGTATACGCCAATGGGGCAGGCGAAGGCGTGAGCGTGGAAGGGTGCCGGCGTCAGTCAGGATGGCGGTGAGCCAAGCCCCGGCCTGAGACCTTGACTGTGACCGAAAGCATGCCCGGTCGGATGGCGACAGGGTGGGACGTGCGAAGCTGCCAACCATTTGGCCAGTCACCAGGATCACTTTCGTGATGAGCCGGCGGCGCAGCACGCCCCAGGACATGATGCCAAGAGGGGCAATCGTCCCAGCCGCGGTGGCGGAGCAAGCCGCTTCGCAGAGGCAGGGCACGGCGGCCTCATCCCTTATTTTATTTATTTTTTTCTTTGCGCGGGCCTTTTTCCGCAGCATCACAGCAGCTACGAGGTGAAACGCAACGAGCAGCGGGCGCAAGCTCAACCGGGCAGGCGGCTCGGCCTTACCAACCTTAGGTCGGCGTTGCGCCATGACGAGGAGGCAGCCCGCCCACGCGCCCCAGTAAATTCATGGGGCCGCGCGCTCCGCGCACAGCAGACCAAGGCCACCCACGCGTGCAGGGAGGACGCGCAGGCGCGGGCAGACCCAGGCTCGGCCAGGAAGAGTTCCAGGGTGCCCACGTGGCTTGGTCGTGGGCCGCAGCATACGCCGCCGACTGGGAAGGCGGCACTGTGCGGAGATGCTGAGCGTGCGGAGCGGCGCAGAACCAAGAGCAACAGCCATGCGGACTGGAGGTCAGGCAGCTGCGGGAGCTCGGTAAGCAGGCGCCCGGCTCGTTGGTCAGCAAGCCGCTCGCGTTGAAGAGCACGCTGGAGTCTCCTCGATCCTTGGTAAGGCCCGGTGAATTGCTTTGCGGGCGGCCGGCCTCCCCCAGGCATTGCCGAGTTAGGGCGAGGTGTGGCGTGGGCACAAACCATCGCCCGAGTGTGAACATCGGCTGGCCGAAGTCAACACGCACAGATCGTCCAAGAAGGCCGCCGGGCAATTGCCTGATCGGAGAGCGCGAAGCAGCGACCAGGCCGACGTGCTGCGCTACGGCAAGGGCCAGCGGGCCGCCGTGCACAGCCCTTTGTCTGGAGGATGCGATGGCAAACACCCTTGCTGTCCCACCGCAGGCAGACTGCCGTGCGTAAGCCTTGCACAAACGGCAAAAGCGCTGGAGCAACTTCCACGGGCTTGCGGAGGAAAGCATTCGCCCCTCCCCAGCCTTGGGCAGCGCGCGGGGCATCTGCTCCCACGTTTGCTGTTCGCGCGCGGGGTTGCAGCCAATGGTGGGGCTTGCAAGGCTGCGCTGCTCCAGCAGCCTGGGGGACTTCCACACAGGGCGAGCAGCCCGGCGAGCAGCCCGGCGGGGGCACCAGGGGCATTGCTACCGGCGATGCTCTCCAGCGCCTGGTCGCTCGCTCCCGGGCCCGCAGGTGCGCACAGCGCTTCGACGAGGGCACGCGCTGTGGAGCTCAATCTGGAGGCGATTGACGGCCGCATCACGGGCGGGACCACGGCACATCGACAAATAAGTGTCCGTAACCATTTTAGCTCAAACCATTTTGGCTCAAGTGTCTGGCTCCGGGCTCGCGTGGCTTTGTTCTTGGTTGTTGTTTTTGGCTGTTCCTTGTTCTTTGTCGGCGGGCCCTGGGCAGCGCAACGCGAACTTCATTGAGCTGGCGCACAGGGCCGGGCCTTGGTCGCCCATCTCTCGGCGACACGAGCACGGCATCGCTGCTTGGCAAGGTGCCTGGGCGTGCCCGCGTTGAGCGCGGGTGGCGTACACCGAAGATGCGGGCGCGCCTGCGGAAGCTGGAGCGGCGGCCCCAGTGGCGGCGGCGGCCCCAGCCGCGGCCGTATGCAACTCTGGGATCATGACGTTCCTAGTGGGACGGGGCGCCTGACGTGTGGGCGTCCCCTTGCGGTTTTGGCGTCGCCGCCCTCTTTGGGTGTCCGTCGGCACCTTCTGACGTCGACATTCCGAGAGCTGTGATGGGAACGGGCTGCGAGTGCAGCCTTCCAGTACCAGCTAATGCTTGGCGTGATTTTGTGCGGCCACTGAGAAAGACTTATGAGGCCACAGTGCTCTGCGTTGATGGGGTGGGGCTTTCGACCAGGCGAAAAAGCGTTATCGTCTGCCCTGTTTGCGCTCGCGCAGCACCTAGTTTTGCCGCAGCAAGTAGAACTACCAGATTGCCGACGGTCACCGGGCGTCGCTCTTGGATCACGGGTAGGGTGTCAGCCCAAAATGGCGGCTGCGCACCACCGACGTTCCAAGCGAGAGTGCCTGTGAGAGAAGGGTCGTTGCTCGGGGATGCTCGGGTCGCAGAGGCCGGTGGCCAGCACGCCTACCTGAACGGCAAGGCCAGGCAGAGCAAGGCGCGGGAGGCACAGGCCGCGCAACCAGGGCACTTGGGGCAAGCGGATCACGGCAAACGGGACGTCCTTGCCGGGCCCATGTATATTTCTATATTGATACATACATACATTTTGCAAATATAGAAGCAATATACACACATACTGAGACTATATATGTTATTTTTTTTGATTTGCCTGCCGTGCCCTCGCCATAGTTTTCTCCTTTCGCGTTGCTTGTTGCGCGCCAGCCGTG
The DNA here is from genome assembly GCA_963377175.1 of Effrenium voratum. Taxonomy (NCBI): domain Eukaryota; class Dinophyceae; order Suessiales; family Symbiodiniaceae; genus Effrenium; species Effrenium voratum. The sequence continues at coordinate 472,377 of CAUJNA010003557.1, forward strand.
CTCGGCCCGGGCGCGTGCCGGCGGACGTTCGGCGTAGCCTTTGCGTCGCGCTGGCCCTTGCTCACCAAGGTGCATCACTACTTGTGGCCCGGCCCTCAATGCTGCTGGTGCGTGGGCTGTGGGGCCTGGATTCGTGCAGCGCTTGGTCGCAAGGAAGCCGCGCCGGAACTGTGGTGGCGCAAGGCTCACTGAGGGCGACTCGGACACAGAGCGCCACGACTTTGCCAAGCTTCGCGGGCGAGAGCCCCGCCGCAACGCCGCCACCCACCCGCAAGCAGGTCGTTGAATTGCAACAAGACACGCATGCACTACCCTTTGCTACGAGGCCAAAGGAAATTAATTTGTTTGAACGCCTTTCTTTCCGTCTTGCTGCAGTGAAAAACGATGAGCCTGGCCCCCTTCACGCGTCCGCGCCCAGCGAGCGTCGAACACCACGCGAAGCACGGTCGCTGGTGGGGGCAGTTGCTGCCTCAGCTCGTTCCCTACCAACGCCGTCGCCGCCACTGGCGGGGCAGGCCTGCCCCGCGCGAAGAGCCGCCCTAATGCCGCGCGCGGACGCATGCCTGGTGAATAGCCGTAGCCATGTTGGCCCACACCAAAATTCAAGCCGTTTTGCAACAAGATGGGTCAGGGGCGCAGACTGGGGCACGCTGCGTTTGGGGGTGGGTTTTCGTTTTGGTTTGAGGCTTGGTTGTATGTCTATTGGATTGTTTCTCGTCTCCGACCTATTTTGTCGCGAGGCTGGCGCGCGAGCGACGAACGTTTTTCTTCGCGACCTCAACCTCGGCATGCCGTTGTCCGACGGGCGAAGGCTGGAGATCGTCGTGAATGGGCTTCCCCGCTGCCCTCGACACAACACTCATCAGCCCGCGCGCCGAGACCGGTCAGTTGCGCCGGCGGCAAGTGCGTCGACAACACTAGAGCGCACCCACAGCCCCGCGCATGGCACGTTCAGCCCCTGTACAACAGCACCTTGCTCCTTCACCGGGTTTGCCCTGTTTGGGCGCCAGAAGCGCTCCAGAAACCACTGGCATCTTATAGAGGCACACTGTTAACAACGTCTGCTCCGAAAGGCGGCCATCGTCAAGCGAAACTCTTTGGAGCGCCCGTCCAGTCAGGACGCAGGTGACAGGTCGCCGAACACCTAAAAGCAGGTTTCCTAGCACCCGACGGTCGTATGGAGAGGGCCTGTTGCAGCCGCACAGCGAGCACTGCGGCGGCCCCGGCGCCAGTCCGACCGCTGCAAGGAGAGCGGCGGGGGAGGGGGGCCGAGGGAGGGCCGAGGAAAGTTCGTGACGAGCCGGGCTCGCCGCCGCTACGGGCTGACGGGGGTGGGTACGCAGCAAAGACACCACCTTGCATCTCGGGTTTTGCCCGAGCGGCATCGTGCCGGGAAAGAAGATCAGTTTGCAAGCGCTGAGCGCTTCTGGATGACAGGCCCATCATCCAACGGTTCGCTGCTAGCTTGCCTGTGCGTCGCCAGCGCCAGCGGGCAGTTGGGCAACTGTTTGCGGGGAGCGCGCCTGCGGGACCATGCGGGACCATGCGTCAGCGCGAAGCTAGCGAGGGTGCGCCGGAACTCTCCATGTGCTCGGCCTGTCGCGGCAAGCCGGGATCCAGGGCTCAGTGCCTGCAAAGGCCTCGCCGTTCGCGACCAAATCGGCGCCCGTTGCAAGGTTGAAGTCTCGCGAAAAGGAATGCTTGATCACGACCCAAGTCCTGGCAGGTTGCGCGCTCTAGGGCACAGCGCAACGAGCTGGGGGAAAACCCGGCTCCGAAAAGGTCCGAGAAGCAGGCAGCCGCATCATGGGGAGCAAAGCCAAGGAAGCAGCTGGTGGCAACGTCCGAATAGTGTGGCTGCAACGGGGCGACGGCGAGAAAGAAAAAAAACGATTCCATCACCCACCAGTCGGTGCTTGTTTCTTGCCATGGATGCCTGCCCCCCCCAAATCATTGCTTTGCCCGAGAAAAAAAGAACTCGCTCTGTCCCCTTTGGGCTGATTTCTTTGTTGCCCACGCATTTGCTCGCAAGTTGCCTCTTGGGCCAATGCAGTCAAGCAAGCGGCCTGGAGATCCGGGCCGGGACGCTCCGCTGAAGCTGCTGGAGTAAACACGAGGCATCCGTCCTTTCTTGCTCATTTTGTGGATTTGCTCTTCTCTTTTGCGACGCGACTTTTGTTTGTTGCAGGAGTCGATCAACTTGTCCACCGCGCCGAGTGCGGTCGTGCCGCAGCTGGACCGAGCGGCAAGTATCGAAAAATCAACACTGCCTCATTCCCCCTTGCGGTGCTTTTGTCCCGTCAAATAGGCCGCTGCCACTCAGCGGCTTCTGCGCTCCGCAAGAGCTGAGGCCTGCCAAGTCCTCAGTCCAGGCGAGCGTTCTGCTGCGAGGCCTAAGGACACCTTTCTGACTTCCGTGCTTGACACAGCCAAGCTGGTTGAAACCACAAGCGCAGAATGGCAAACAGGCATCTTCATGGAACCCCGGCGGTCTACTTTGGTGAGGGCAACATGCGCTGAGCGCGTTCTAAGGCCGAAGGACAGGAGATGCATGCGCTCGAACGGAACACAGTTTCTTTTTGACACGCAAAATAACCATGGACAGACAACAGGGGAAAACAATT
>CAUJNA010003557.1:477500-527702 GCA_963377175.1 Effrenium voratum
AAAACCTGGATAAAGCGGAGTAGTCAATATTTGATATGAGTGCAAGGCGTGTTTTGTTCCTGTTGGCTCTGTGGCAAATGGGTAGGCTGTTTTGTCACCTGTCCACACTCATACGCTCGTTAGTTGTCAGTTTGCTGGATAGCGTTTTATGGATAGCTGACTTGTTGCTGATAAACATCAAGCAAATCACCAGCAAATGAACCTAGTCATCATATCCAAACTGCAGGTCCTTTCAACCCTTTCAAATGAGCATACAGATCATTTGAAAAGCAGGTCTTGTGTCCAGTCTTGAAAATGACCGTTGCCAAGGAAAGCAAATGCCAAGAAGTAACAACACGGGCAAAACAAAATTGTCCCTCAATTCTAAGCAGCATACAACGGCAGCGCTGAAAACAAATCATCGGTGAGCAGGGCTCACAGACGAGGCGAACACAGCAGTCTGAAAGTCTGAAAGAACACTTCCAATATGTGCAAAACAAAATGTTCGCGACTTTCAACTCCCAAACCCTAAAGCCGAATGACAGTTCAGCATTGGGCCTAGTTGCACTTGTGTGGAATCATGTCTGTGGTTGCACAAACAACTCAACTGTAGTTCATGCCAATGGACAAATGCGTTGCCCTGCGCCGACAAGAGTTGCATGTCAGTTGTCTTTCGTGGATGTCTGGCCATTGGAAAACTGCGTCGTGAAACCAAATTTAAACCCACCCGAAGCCAACCCGAAACCAAATACTGTGACCATGCAACCACATGACTGACCGGCAAACACTAATACGATTAGTAAACTACCCCTAAATGAAGCGAAACGTGTAGACAAAATTTGACAAATTCCCTTCAGAACAGGCAATTTTGACGCAGTCAAATGCATGGACCCTAAATCCTTTAATCGAGCTTATCTGTCAATGGCCTGGACCCTCATTCTCAGTGGACTTTGCCAGGATTTCAGCCAAACCAGCGATTTCAACACTTATTCTTATTCGGCCTGGACCCTCATTCTCATTGGAATTTGCAAGGATTTCAGCCAAACCAGCACTCCAAACAACATCGCATGACCCTCATTCCCACTGGATTCGCACGCATTTCAACACTAATCTTTTTTCAGGCTCAAGGGCCTGGACCCTCATTCCCACTAACATCTGCAGGAGTTTCAGCCAACCTTGTCTGCTTTCCCTTTCTTGGGTTCTGCAGATTCCTCCATTTGGCTTGAAGCAGTGAACTGGAATCCAACGCGTTTGGCTTGTTGATTCCCACGTGTTTTAATCCAGTTTGAATCTTCGGCCGTGCTGCCGTTTTGATGCTTCAAGCCTTTGAGGACAAAGGGTTTCAAACCCTTTTTTGATGCCCACCCACCCAGGCCAGCGGCCCACAGCGTTTGCACTCAATTGCACGTCACTGCCTGGCCCTTTGCTAGCTAGCGCCCTAGCATAGCAGACCCCACATAGCCTGCAAAAATCCCTGCGGTCTCATAGAATCTTGATCACTGCTTCAATCCGAAAGGGAACATGCAGCCAAAGATAAAAGGGTGCGACCGACAAACATGTGCGCACGCTCTTTTTCTTTATAAGGCGTTGCTTGGAAGTTGAGGCTCGGGGGTGCAGGGGGAAAGACAGCGCGTGTCCTTTCCCCGTGTCTGCACCCCTCTGCGGAGCCTCCTCATATGCCCCCGTGGTCAACAATGCGTGTTCGACCAGGCGCCAGGTGTGTTACCTGTGAGGCGTGAAACAATCGAAGGCATTGATGGCTGCGTCGTGCAACGCATGCATCTGGACGGTGCGCCGTGAAGCACACGGAGCCGAATGCAATGAGTGCATCGAGCTGGTGCGCAATGCGGCACACGGTTCTGGGCTGAGACCTTTTGGGCCCAGCTGCGGCTGGGTCCTGGCGGTAGCACTGCGTGCCTCCGCTGGTGTGTGGCGCAGCCCGCCAACGTAATTGCAGTGGCATGGTCTGGGCCCAGGAATATCCACTTGAGTGTTGAAAGGGTGGGAGGGTGGGCGCAAAAAAAGTGAGGGATAACCCTCACGCATGACCCTTAGGTGGCTTGAATCAGAAAACGGCAACGCGTCCAAAGATTCGATCAAGATTAAAACATAAGGGAAAAGAAAACCCTAAACTTTAGAATCTTGATCACTGCTTCAATCCGAAAGGTTAAGGCATGTTGCACTGCTCCTAGCTTGAACCCAAACATGAACCCCCAACAGAACAAAGCAAGTCCGAAGCGGCCGCAGTTCTTTTTACCGGGATTGCTGAAAGTAGCACTGCTTCCAGGGCACTGGTGCGCCTGGAACAGGAGGTGCGTTGACCACCAACGAAAGCGCAGAGCGTCTGCGACCTATACTTGCAGAGCCTTGTATAAAGCAGTGCAGGGTGGGTGGGTGGGTTTCAAATGAAACCGCAGGTTTGGGTCAAGGCTAGGAGCAAAACGGCCACCGCGTAGTTCGATTCACAACATGCCCTAAACACAAGGGAAAAGAAACCCTAAGCGTTAAGGCATGTTGCACTGCTCCTAGCTTGAACCCAAACATGAACCCCCAAAAGAACAAAGCAAGTCCGAAGCGGCCGCAGTTCTTTTTACCGGGATTGCTGAAAGTAGCACTGCTTCCAGGGCACTGGTGCGCCTGGAACAGGAGGTGCGTTGACCCCCCCTTCAGTGTAACCCCGGTATAAGCGAGCCAGCTGGGCCGCCGGCCTCATCACCCCCCCTTCAGAGTGGGGTTGTACCTGGCTGGGCAAATGTTCGCGTGACAATGCACGCTTGCGGCTGTGAGCAGCCTGTTGCTCAGGGTCTGCACTTTTTTCGGTCAGAGCGGCTTGATGTAAGCGGCTGGCTGACGCAGCCAGTTGTTCTGGCTGACAGGGCGAAGACGGCCATTTGGTCGCAATGCATGTTGGGATGCAAATAAGGCTGGCTAAGCAGTGCTGGAGGCAGCTGCCAGGTGTTCCGGGCGCCAGGGCGCATCCATCGGACACAGCTGAATGCCTCGGCCTGACATTGCTAGGCCCGCAGGGAAGCGTATGCGACTTTCAGGGCAATGGCTGAATTGGGGTAACCGACCTCTGCTGAGATCGTCTGCCCAATCATTGCACCTTCCTGGAACGTGCGTCGGCTGCAGCAGCACATTGTGAGCGTGAGCCCAGAAGGCTGTTAACTGCACGAAAAGTTGCAACGGCCAGGAGGTCGTGAACAACTTGTTAAGGCTTGCTTCCGTTGCGGAATTGTCCGTGCCTGAAGGCATGCTGAACGAGTAGCGCCCACCACCAATGTGGCTGTGGGTTGCTTGCAGTAGTGCTAACTGTGCCAGCGTCTCGAAACATGCGATGTACCGCTGCCCAGGCTTGACAAGGCAAGGCCATACGGCCCGTATGTCCCGCATCCGCGGCAGCCAGTGCTTGCAGCTGGTGTGGCCGCGAACGGGCGAGTGCTGAAAGCACAACGCCAGCCATGTAAGGCATTGCTGGCTTGACTTGGAAAGGCTAGTATATGGGTTATTGGGGTCCGCGATGCGCACCCACGTGGGTTTGCTAGTGCCGGGCACCCGCGGGATGTCCTGAGGGCAGTGCATGGTGCGACCTGAAATTTCCAAGATTTTGGAGCCCACTGTGATCCACAAGCCGGGAAGGCTATGGCTGGTTTTGAGATCCTTGTTCAAGGATGCTGAAGGCTGACCACATTTGAGGCGGTATCGAGCGCATCGAGCCTGGTGGGCTGTTGAGGTCCGAGTATAGTGGCGCTAGCCAGGATCTCAGATGCAGTGCAATGCTGGTGGCCCAAATGAGCAGGCCTATGCACTGCTCGAGTGTTTTGCGGAGTACCCGTCGGCTCCCCAGCAGTGCTTTGATCAAGGCGTCCAGCTTGGTCAGCTTAGCGGGCACGAGCTGAATGGTGTCGTGGGAGAAGTTGATCTCCCAGCCGCACCAAACAAGGCTGTCCTGGAACTGCGCCTTTTTCCATGAAATTGGCGCCGCAATGGCGCAAAAGAAAAGCACCACCAAGGCAAACATATCTGGTGCGCTATCTCGGAAGAGTGCACACAGAAGGTCGTCCACAAAAAGGAAGGCTTTGTGGGGCTTCCAAGCCAGCAACCCATGCACCTGGCGAAGCAAAAAAGCGCCAGTGCGCTGCCACCGCGCCAGTGTGATGGTCCTGGAGATTTCGGAGTGCAATGGCAGTGTTTGTCGGAAGGAACCTGTTTTGCTGACCCTTCCTATGCCTACCTGGGCAAGTTGCAGGGCCAGGGAAGGAGGGTATTCAGCGGTCAGAGTGCTGAGGTATACCCCTTGTTCTTTCACGCCTGCAATGCTTCGGTGCTTGTATGAGTGATTGCAACGGGCCTTCAGGGCCTGTATTTTCGAACTGTTGCAGCCGAACGCCCACGATTTGGAGAAGGCTTTATTGTGCCTGCAGGCGTCTACCCACACCAGGGCACATTGGTGATCGCGTAGCATTTGGAAGTTAGCCTCTTCCAGCCAGGACATGGCTGATGGCGGTTGGTCCCAAATGCCTACGCTTCCTTTGGAGACCACTGCTCTGAACAGGGCTCTGCCGCGGTCGTGAATGGTCTTGCTATCCAGCAGTTTCTTACGCTGCGAAGGCGAAAGGCCGGGGACCCCGTTCATGTGCTGCGGCGTTCTCAAGGCTTTGGGCCCGCCAGGGCGTAGTTTGAGTCTGGAATATTCCTTGCAAGGCGGGGCAAGCATTATCAGGGCCACGATTCCTGACCAGCAGTCTGAGAAGGGCCTCGAAGACTACGTTATCCAGGATGTCGTGCGCAGTGTCTCCATCCAGATCCAAGGGCTCAAAGCAGTCAAGGCCAAGGCTAATGGTTGCCGATGTCACCGGGCGCAGCCTACCTGCAAACACGTCCAAAAAGAGCCTCTTTGAGGCTGAATGCAACGGTGATTCCGATGAGCTTGCCTGGGCGGGCGTGTGTGGCCTTGGCGACGCGCCTGGCTCGTTACGGCGCGCATAGGGCAAGGCTGGAGTCAGGGCAGCTTCCACCGGCATATGCAATGGTGAAAACGGTGCATGAGGCCTGCTGTGGGGCAAGGCCGGCCGCGGTTTGGCTGCCCGATCCTGCACCGGTCCAAGATCCGGGCTATTTCACGTGTGTTTGTTGCGGTCCATGGCGGGGTGCTTTTGCTGGCAGCCCACTATGGCGCACACGTGGGCGAAATGGCACTGGTCGTTAATGCCCGTCTGGTAGCGCCGGCAGACCTCGCGCCCTTTATAGGTAGTGCACCACTCTGGCGTGGCTCCTTTGAATTTCCCCTTGCCCCTCTACCGTGGTGTTGCGGGGCGTGGCGGTGCTGGCACGGATGGCTTGGATATTTTCGGGCGCAGCTGTAAGAGGCTGCGCACATCGTTTCTCATGTGCGTCAGCTCGTACAAGGCATCATCCAGGGACAGAGCTTGCGATCAGCCGACAACAAAAGCTCTTGGGTATTCACCGTACGAAGGCCTAGGTTAGGATCTGGCTGTGTGAGACACAGGTCGGCTATCTTCTTGTCGAAGGCCTTGAGGTTCGACAGGCGCGCTGCTTGGCACAGGGCCAGGGCATTGCGAGCCACCCCGCTGAGCTGTCTTCAGGAAGGCGTAGCTGTGCTGAAGGGTAAACGAGGACGCCTCGCGCTGGGTAACCAGCTGGCCGCCTTGTATGGCCCAGCGAAGGCATACCAGTGCTTGCAAGTAAGACATCGGACGCGAAAGGGCATGCGTGAGAATCCAGGTTTGGAATGCAGGGCAAAATGAAGTCGGGTACAAATGAATCTCCCCATTCGGCCTGAGTGGCGTCTAAAGCTTGGCTGAGCAGGGCAAGCCACTTCACCAGCCAGGATGCGCTGATGTCTTCACCTCGGAAACCGAACGGCAAGCATGCGAAGGGCTGTCCCTGGCTAGTTGTCTTGGTGGCCCAACACAGGCCCCGAAGCGCTTGCGCAGACAGCGAGAGAGCGGAAGGCTTGATTCTCTGAATGCCCCCAAACCTAAGGCTGCAACGGGCGCACAAAAGCAGGGCGCCTAGTAACAAGCCCACGGCGGGCGTGCAAGCGGGGGAAACTATGTGTTCCTCCCATGCTGCAAGTATAGCAAGTGGCAAAGGCAGGGCTTCACGTCGATCGTGTGGTTTGGGGTTGTAGGCGAAGGACTTGATTAAGGGGCTACCCATCAAGTCTAACAGGCTTGATATGTGCCCAACGCGCGCAAACCAAGACAGGGCTTCGAGTGCAGTGCGGTCCTCTGCTTGAGACACATGGCAGCCTGCGATGAAATCTGAAAGATGGGCCAGGGTAAGGCACATCAAATCACCCACGCACTGATTTACGAAGGTGAGGAAAAGGCGGATGGCGCGGAGGTACTGCGACAGCGCCCCCTGAAAATTTCCGCAGAGATGCTTCGACAAGGATCTGTGGGTGTTGCGAGGCTTCCAGGGCTTGCGCTAGCATGCTGCCAGCGACGCACGATTTGAGTATCAAAGCCCATTCGGCAGTGCACTTATCCTTCAGCGTGGCCTGCAGCTGAGCAGTTGATGAAGGCTCAGGCGGGCGAACAGGGCCATATGGCCTGGGCAGTGCAGGCCTGGCGCTGAACACGCGGCGTAAGGGCATCACTGCGATTGGCAGGCTGAGCAGGGAGCGAGCCTGACCTGCGCGGTCCTGGCTGGTGTGTGTCTGCAAGGCTAGACTGCGAGGCCGGCCTGCAGGGCGGCTTGGGCAGAGGGCAAGAAAAAGGGTCCACCCAGGACCTTAATGGAATGCACTCTGGAACTGGGCACCCTGGTTTCTGATTTGCCACCGAGAGCCTGGGGGCTGGGGGGCAGTGCTGGGTGGCTCCGCAGCTGAAAGCGGAGATCATTCACATGAGCTCGCACCGGGTAAGGTCTGACCCGACTGCTGTGATCCATGTTTGAGGGCAAGTCTGCTTGGTTGAGCCATGGTTTGGCTTTGGTAGTCGCTCCCGGCGATGTAGCTTCGGCGGCAGTTGCAGGACGTGCGCCCAGAAGGCCTGACGACTTGTGTGGGCTGAAAGCCGGGTGGTCTTCTGCCATCTCTTCTGAAAGGCGCCAATCACCCGGTTCCATTATTGACTCAAACTTACCAAAGAACCAAGTTCTCTCGGCACGCTGCGCCACGGGCGCCTCAAGGGCCACAAGCTCCGAGCTGCTGGAGGCGGCCTAGCCGAACGGGCAGCACGGCGCCCTCCAGCATGAGGTGGCGCACCTCAAAGAGCACGCCCCACTGCCTGCCCATCAGCCACACGTGCCGGGCCTCCACAAGCGCGCGGCCCTTGCGACGCAAGAACTCCGCGTGGCGCGGCACGCGGTTGCCGGCCGGGAGCGCTCCAAGTCAATCTTGCACTTGACGTGCTTGCCCTTGGCGCTCACCTTGACGGCGCGCTGCAGCTGGCTCTCAAGCTCAGCGCGGGCTGAAGCACACTCCCACCCTCTTGGCCCCGTCGCCCTGGAAGTTGCCGGGCTCCCACAGCACCTCCACGTCTACCTTGCACACCAGCGCGCCCTGATGGGAGTCCTCTATGGACATGAATTTTCCCCCCTTGGCATTGGTCTGAACGTCCAGCCCGAGTGCAAGCTTCATGGTTGCGAAGTTCGGCTTTTTATCTTGCGGAGAAAAAATCCGGTCCGATGAACGCGCGAGTCTTCTTGGTCGTCGCACTGGCGGTGATCTTGCTCTTTAAAAATGCCGAGACTCCTGGAGCTTTTCTGCGGCACCAAGTCGGTGCCTAGAGGCTCCAACAGTGTCCTGTGAACATCGTTTTAGCAAACGACGCTGTCTAGTGCCGTTTGCAGCAAACGATGCCAAACACGTGCGCTTTGGCAAGAACACCGTGCGCTTTGGCAAGAATTCCATGCGCTTTGGCAAGAAATCGTGCGCTTTGTTGACCGCACCGCGGCCCATGCAGTTTGCACCAAACAGTGCCCTTTGCGCATCGCTGGAGCCTCTAGGTGGGCAGGGCCTTCGAGGCGGCGGGCTGGGAGGTCGTCTCCCTGGACATCGTGTCGAATCCGGAGCTGCCTAGAGGCTCCAACAGTGTCCTTTGAACATCGTTTTAGCAAACGACGCTGTCTAGTGCCGTTTGCAGAAAACGATGCCAAACACGTGCGCTTTGGCAAGAACACCGTGCGCTTTGGCAAGAAATCGTGCGCTTTGTTGACCGCACCGCGGCCCATGCAGTTTGCGCCAAACGGTGTCCTTTGCGCATCGCTGGAGCCTCTAGGTGGGACTACACGACGTTTCCGCCGGGGCACTTCGACATGGTTTGGGCCAGCCCGGTCTGCACGGAATACAGCCGCGCGCTGACGACGCGCCCGCGACGGCTCCTGCAGGGCGACGCGCTGGTGCTCAGCGCCCTTGAGATCATTGCGCACTTTGACCCGCTCATGTGGGTCATCGAGAACCCGGCCACCGGGCTGCTGAAGACCCGGCCGTTCATCATGCGCTGGAGGCCAAGGCGAGGCCTGCGCAGGCCCGGCAGCCGCTGCGGCGCGTGGCAGGACGGCAGGGCACCTCCGCGCCGCGCAGCGGCGGCCCCGGCTGATGGAGGGGCAGTACGAGAGGGTCAGCCAGCAGCCACGCGAGCTGCTCTACAGCGTTCCTGCTGCGCTGTGCGACGAGATTGCACGCGCGGCCACGGCAGAGCTTGCGGAGCGGCTGAGCATTCCGGATTAGGCCGTTCAGGCTTCCCTGCAACCAGGGAACCTGGAAGAAGCCAATTTTAGTTAGACTAGACCTTGCCCGTCTTTTCTCTATAAAAAATCCTAGGGCCCCCCCTACACTTTTAGCAACATTTTAAAACAGCACCTCAAAAAGCACATTTTCAAAAATCAACATTTTAGAGCAGGTAATTTCCTAGTAAGTTCATCCATATTTTAAAATATATTTTTAAAAATAAATTTTACAAAATTTGAAAAAAAATAAATTTTAAAAAATAAATTTTAAAAAATAAATTTTACAAAATTTTAAAAAATAAATTTTACAAAAAATTAAAAAAATAAATTTTGCAAAAAAAAAATAAAAAAAAATAAATTTTCAAAAAAATATTATTCCAAAAATTATGATAAATTATTTTACAATAAATTTTATCACAAATTTTGTAGACATATTATGGGCAAGGTCTGGTTCATTCGTTTTTTACGGGCACCATTCTTTCTTAATTCTTTCTATTATTTTATCACACGTTGTTTCATTATAAATATTACTTCTTATTTGTTTTCTAAACATTCCCATTATTCCAATTGCACGTGTTATTGTATATCTAAGTTCGTGAGTTTTATACCGATCATTTAAAACCTCATGTAAAAAATCAAAGTCATTATCGTTCAATGTTTCATATTTTAAACGTTTAATGCTAAAAGACATATTGTATAATCTTTTTACCATGCTATAATACTTAAAAATAAAATCATTAGCATTTCCTTCATCATCGCCCTGATATAATAAATTATCAAACCCTTCTATAGTTAAGAAATTATTCATTTCAATAAACACAAATATTTCTAAATCATCATCAATAGTTTCATTATTGTTAATATCAATATCTTTGTTATTTATATCATCAATTTTGTTTATAATTCTATTGCAATTATTGCATGTCATATATTGACAAATATTATTACAAACGCCATTTGTAAAACCCCGTTCAATTGGTAATTTTAGCATTTCACAGTCTTCACATTTATAACTCATAAACTTTTTTTCAATATATTTTTAGCATCATGGACTGTATCACTCATCACACTATATAAAAGTATTATAAAATATTTCTTTAAATACTTTCTACAAGAATTTTAATTTTAAATTAAAATTAAATTAGTAAATTAAAATTATAATTAAATTATCATAATTAAATTATAATTATCATCATTTACAACTACAATTACATAATATACAAAATGGGATGATATTTTCTATTGTATGAGTTAATTCATTATCTTTTCGTTGCGCTGTTAGATTAGTCATTATATTACCATTTTTCATATCAATAGTAAAACCGCAACCGCAGTAATTACATTGATTATTTATATTATCTAAAAACCATTGAGTATTTACATAACCTTCTCTAGGTATGCTTCTTTTTGCTTTCCTGTCTTGTTCCTTATAATTCAAAATTTTCCTTTCAAAATAACTCAATACATTTTTGATTAAATACATCATCAACATCCTTTGTATATTTATAAAATTGACTTTGTTTAAATCACGAGCACGTGTTACCGCTGTAAAAATCCATTCTGGATAATTCTTTACCAAAAAATGATTATAATCAAAAATTGTTATGGTGTCATCAATGCTACTACCTTGAGTAGAATGACATGTAGAGCAAGAAGAAAATATAAAATTGCTTCTTATTTTAGCAACTTCTACGGATTGTAAAATTTCGGTTTTCACATTTTTTAATGTAAATATTCCATCACTTCCAATATGAACTATTTTATATTTGAAATTTACATTAAAAACTGATGTTTTAGTTTTAGTATATTCTCTACAAATTAAAAATTCTCCTACTTCATATTCATCCTTTCTATTTTCTAACTTTCTAATTTCATTTGATACATTTTTACAGGTTGTATTCAAAAATGCTATGTTGTTTTTGGAACTACTTATGTCTGTGGTGTATTCAAAATATTTTTCAATAATAGTTTTAATTGGTAATTTATTAATAAAAATATCATATTTTATATTCTTGAGTTTATCCTTATCTTCCTGTGTGTTAAGTCTCTTACATTCTTTCAATATTATATTATGTGTAAAAATACTATCTATAATATTGTCAGTGTGTAATTCATAGTCTTGAGTGTTTGTTATTTCTTGCACTGGTTTTAATTGCTTGGTGTCTCCTGTTGCTATTATAATTTGTTGTGCTTATTTTGCTCTACAAATTGTTTTATTCTCCAGTATATATTTAAATTACTAAAATAGATTTCATCAAATACTATTACATCAAATTCTGTAAAATCAAATGGTTCTAATTTAGCATCTCCATAATTAATACCAAAGAATTTATTTATCGTCATTGCTTCTCCTTCAAATGCCTGTAATAGTTTATTAGTAGGACAAGTAAAAATTACCTTATGATTTTTATCAACCATTTTTTGACATATATATGATTTTCCTGTGCCCGGTAGTTCACCTCTGATCATAATAGGATTATTCTGTTTAACAATCTCTATAATGTTATCAGTATCGTATTCATCTTTAATATCAATAGTTTTACTTTCATAAGCTCGTATTTTTATTAGTTCATTATTTACAACGTTAAATTTTACTGTAGGTAAATTAATTTCATCTCTCTGCTTTGAAACTTTCCAACCTCCTATATCATCATGAAATTCTAATAATTGCTTTGTTTTTTCTTCATTGCATGTATCAATTACAAAAGCATCTGTTTTTACACTATATATATTAATATGATTAGTTATTAGTGTCTTAAAGTCTTGGTTCATTTTAAAATTGTGATGTTGTAAAAGTAGTTCTTTAATATATCTATATCCGTTTCTTAATACTGCCTTATCCTTCAAACTCAATATATAATATGATGCCTTTACATCCCACTCATCCTCATGAAATCCATAATATGTTGTAGTTGCGCCTCCTTCGTCGTCATATTCGGTTATCATTTCGGGATATTCGCTTATAATATGCGATAACTTATTAATTTTACCTCCGTATTCTGTTTGATAATGGACTGCTTCATCAATACTTTTAAATAAAATACTTTGATGTGCTGTAGCACCTCCTTTTTCTAATAATCCAAAATTTACATTTGCTATTAACTTTTTAATTAGTTTATCTAATGCTTCGTCATGTTCATCTATATTTGTTTGTAAAAGTTCATTAATAATATTTGTATATTCAACCTTATGAATAAATGAAGGTTGTTTATAATATAAAATATTGATTTTGTGTGTCTTATTCTCATTGATGAATTCCTTCAAAAACTTGCCATATACTAGATTATATTTTTTGTTGAAAAATAAGTTGTGATTACCACTTATTACAATGTTTCTAATTGCTTGTTTTAATTCATCAGGATTTAAAAACAAACTTAAATCATGTGTTTTACGAAATTCTATATAAGTAGCAACGTCAATACCTTTACTATATGCAATAGAATATATCATCTGCTTGGTGTGTTGATTTTTCTCTATTAGTTCCTTAATGCTGTCCATTGTTGATTTTAATGGTCTTACATTTGTATCTATAGTTTCAACATAATATAAAGTTAATTCATGGAGCTCATCTATTTTAATTTCATCGTTGTATTTTTTCCAATGGTCAAACTGGTTAAATACTGGTATTTCCCTAATATTTAAAAAACCTTTGGTAAATGCTTTATTTACATCTATTTCTGTTTTATAAACTAAATTAATATTACTCGATAATAAACCCGAAGGTGCTATACTTCTTGTTTCATTTAATATTTTAATATCAATGTCGTTATAAAAGGATTTATGCGATGATATGAATAAGGATTTATTGAAATTAAACATTGCTTTGTTCATATTGTTGTATGTAGTTTCATTGCTCACTGCAACCCATCCATCGCCGGAAGATTTAAGTAAATTTTGAGTTTTTATGATATATGTTATCTTGTTCAATCTTAATCTTATTTCATCAATAATACCTGTGTATTTAATTCTGGGTTCATATCCAATATTCAACAACTGGAATAATAATTCTGCCAAATTATTATTTTCAGGCACTAAATATATTTCCTTTGTGTTATCATCAGTTTTGATATTAAGTATATCATCTATACATTTAATCATTTTGTATTGCGGCGGTTCTTCTCTTTCATTTATATAATAGTCAGTGTGTGCCTTTATAGTAGGTAGTTTTGTTATTAATTGCTTTTGTTGTATCTTACATAAATCATAGTTTAATGTGTAAATATGGCTATTCTTCACCATTGCGTAAAAGGTTTTTATATGGTGGTTTCTTTTTTCTGGTTCATATTTATAAACAACTTCATTTACAAAATTGAAAATTCTAACTTGAATATTAAACTTTTTGAACACTGCTTCCATTTCTTGAATGGTTGCTCCTACCTCCTTAAAATCATCCCTACCCATGATTTCAATAATTTTGTCTCTGGTTAGTCTGTTGCGGGTTTTTTCATTCATGATCGTATCACTGTAAAAATCAGTTAATGAATTTATCCAACATTCATTGTCTATATAATTACCTTTCTTGATTGCCTTTTGTATAGTGCCCTCGCTCATTTTAATAGGTGTGTGTATATATTTATGATAAATTGATACGTTTGTAGCATCCCTTAAGTTTTCGGTTAATATATTAAACTTTTCGCCGTTTTTATTCATCACTTCCACTGATAATATTTTGACACATTCAATATCATTATAAAATTCTGTCATTTCTCTATATATTTCATTAAAATCTTCATCTGTTGTTAATAGATTTATTGTGTCAGTAAATTCGTCATTTGGTGTATCATTATTGCTTCCATATCGTATATCCGAGTTGCCTAAGTATTTAAATATCATTTTTTATAATATCTGTTGAAATTGTTCGTGCTTGAATTGTAACATTAAGATTATCAAAAGTTTTTGTGTAAAAATTCATTAGTCTGTGTTTAAAAGCGGGTTTAGATTTTATCTTTGTATCTTTGCTTTCCTCTCTTGCTGTGTACAACATAAATTGAATAAAATAAGTTTTTTTCGCCCTTACTCCTCTTGGTTTATATACCCTGCCTTCTTCTTCCTTCTTCGCTCTTGTTTCTGTCATTCTTTGATTTAAGGGTTTTGTATCCTTGATTTTCTTGATATTATCCTTGTATTTTTGAAATGCTTTGTCATAAACCTTTTTATCAGTAGAAGTTAAACCTTCTGCCGTTGCTACATTTGATAACTTTCTTTCAGTATAAAGTTTAATAATCTCATCAACCCTTTTTTTAGTTGCATTATTTGCGTTCTGTGTTGAATTTCTTTTGAGTTTGTTTAACTCGTTTATATTACGCTGTAAAAACTTACTCATAATATAATCTATATGTTTATATTATAAAATATTTCTTTAAATAACTTTTTTACAAGAAAAATTTTTATAATAAAAATTATATATATTTTTTTAAACTTTCAAAATTTCAAATCTTAAGAATGGTCGTGTATTATGTTCCAAAAAAAATAAGTTTGTCCTAACTTTTTTTCAATCCTTTCAACCTTATAAATCGTAGGCATCCAATTGCTAGTTCGTTCCTTTTCAGTTATTCCTTTCTTTCTGTAAATCTTAACCTTGTCGGCAATTGATATTACGGGATATTTACGGGTTCTTATTGCGTCTACTGCCATTTTTATTTTTGCCGTTGCGTGGTTTTTCTCTTTCAGTGCTTCATTTGGTGTCATTCCTATGCTTGAATGTTCCATTTTATTATTATAAGTTAGAAATATTTCAAAATTATAATCTATCCATTGTATATTTTCCTTTCCTTCTTGTTCATCTTTTTCAACTCTTTTATATAACATATCTTTGTAGGTGCGTATAAAACGTTCTGCAAAATTAGGATGTCCTCTTGCGCGGTATAATTCTATTCCTTCATCCTTGAAGTAATCTTCAACGGTTCTATTCTATAAACTGCCTTCCTCGTCGCTATAAATAATTTCTGGTTCGCCTTTCATTTTCTGCATTCCTTCCATTACTCCCGCTAATATGTCAGGCGGTTGTTTTGACTTAATAGGTATTACTGTAGAATATCTGGTAAATATATCAATTAAAACCATCCCTACTTTAAACTTTTGATTGGGTGTGTCATTAATAAAAAATAGATCTAATTGAAATTCAAAGTATGGATGTGGAGAAATAAATGAATTGTTGCCTCTTAATTGCTTCTTCTGTTCTATGTTCTTTTGAAACCATTCTTTAACATCGTTTAAGGTTATGCTTTGTTCCTTTTGTTTAGCATCCTCATAGGTTGTTGTGATACTTCCGTATCCTGATCTATCATAATAGATTTTACTAATTATATCATTTTTATTAATATTGGCCATATTAATAAAGGCGATATTGTTTTAAAATATTGCTTGTTGGTCAATCTTCCAGAAATAAAATTCCTTGAAATCATCAATGCTATGTGTATTACAATGTCTAAAAGGTATGATATTTACACCTAAATACTATCTTAATATTAATTTAATACTTGTTTTAACTAAATACCACGAGCGCCATTGAAGTTTGTTTTTGTTTATTTCTTCTTGAATTGTTCTACTAAACCCATTCCATACAAAATATTCTTTGTAAGCATTCTCAATATACATTACATTATAATATTTTTTAATAATATGAAAAGTTCTTCTATTTACTAATTGCTTCAATGTTTTTAAGTCATCCTTAACAAAATATTCAGGTAATAAAGATTTACTAACCATTCTTTTAAATTCTTTGACGGCGGTAGGAAATGGAAATAATTTAACCAAAATACATAATTGTTGTTGTTCAGGGTGTAGTGTTTTAAATTCATTGTCATCTAATATGCTATGAAATTTACAACAGTTTTTACATTGTAAAAACTTACTTATATTGATACAACGTTCGCTTAATAATTGTTTATTGAATGTTTTAACTTTGTTCTTTTCAGTTCTACAGTCCTCACACATACTCACCATATAATTATAATACATAATATTTCTTTAAATACTTTTTTACAAGAAATATGTTTATAGTAGCATTTCTATATAATTTTATATTTTTCCTAAATTTATGGTTTCAAATCTCCGGGTTAGGGTTTTCGAATCCCCCGGGTTAGGGTTTTCGAATCCCCCGGGTTAGGGTTTTCGAATCCCCCGCTCTGGGGGGTACTGCTAAACACCACCTAATTTAAGGATTTTTGGGCAAATCCCCCCAGTCAGGGTTTTCGAATCCCCCGCTCTGGGGGATACAATAATTTCAAATCCCCCCCGCTCCGGGGGTTTCAAAAAATAAAAACCCAAAAATGCACCAAATATTTATTAAAATATATAAATTTTAATAAATATTACTTAAAATATTGAACTTTTAATAAATATTATTTATTCAACTGTTATAACTTTATATGTTTGCGCCTTATATTTTCTGGGTTTTGTATTCTGTAAATCTTCTGGTTTATTTTCATAATCAATATCTTTTAAATTAATTTCTCCATTTTCTGCCATCTTGTCTAATTTCTTTCTTCTGTGAAATCTTATAGCACTTGCCCTTTTGGTGTCCATAAAGTCCTTTTCGTGTCTCCTGCTTTGATAATATAATCTGTTATATAGTGCCAGTTGTTCCTTTATTTGTTCCAGTGTCATATCTTCAGGTTTAATACTCATTATATTAAATATTGTATTATATTATATATTTCTTTAAATACATTTTACAAGATTTTTAAACTAAAAATTTTTGTTTTTATTTTTCTTTTTAAAGACTTCGTTTTCCAAATATTCTACACGAGCAATAAGTTTTGTTAAAGCATCCCAACTAATACAGGCCATTCTGTCATAACACATTGTTAAGTATTCTCCTGTATCATTTACAATATTATATTTTGATTTGTGTATTGTTGAACATCTTGAGCAATCCATCCTAATTCAGTTTTTTTAGTTTTGATTTTTAACAAATGTTTTAATCTTAATGTTTTTTACCATATTTATAGTATCATCGTCTACATCTTCTATATTATCTTTCAGTCTCTTATCACTACTTAAATTAAAACCGTTATATGATGAAAATTGAGTATCATCCAATTATAAATATTTAGTGCCATCAATATAACTATCGATAGTTGTTGATGCTTCTAATCTTAAGACAGCATCGCTATTTAAATGTCTCAAATTGATTTTATGAGCAATTCCAAAAGTCATATCACCGTCAATAGTCCAGTCGCCTCGTAATTCGCTATTACTTCCACTATTCAAAATAACTTTATTATCAGCATATGTTGAAGATAATCCAACAACCAAATTAATAGAGTTTGACGTGTTGCTATTCCTGATTATTAAATCATTTGTATCGACATACATTTCAGCATTATCAATTATTAGTTTTGATGTGTTGCCAAATTGAACATTGCCACTCGGTGAATTTTGTAATAATAAAGTATTTCCTGATACTGACTGAACTTGATTGACTTCAATCTTTTTACCAGAAACCATTGTTAAATCGCCATTTGTATATACATCACCTAATACATCAACTGGTTTATTGAATATGGTTTTTGATACAGCACCGTCGCACATAAAATATTGGTTAGAAGAATTTGTAATATCGCCAATACTACAAGCAACAAAATTAGGATGATGAATATAAAAACCTTCTGTTGCCGCGGGTGTGTGTGTTTCTAAATATGGAGTTAATGCATTGTCTAAATTATCAATTTTAGTTATAATATCTGTTGAAAAATCATTATTTGTAAATAAATTTCCTTTCATATATACAGCACCTTCAAAATATGATGTTCCATGTGCTTGAGCAAAATTGTGTGAAGTATGAACATTACCGTTAATCGTAATTCTTGAAGCATTATTAGGTCTTCCAATAATGACATCTCCAGTGTTCCATCCTAACCATAATCTATACGGTGTAGCACCTGTTAAACCTTGATAAGAGTCTAACTGACATCCTCGTTTAAACTCGAGTCTTTGGTTACTTACAGCATCTTGAATTCTAAAAATTGGATTAGTATTATCTGTTAAACTAATAATTAATGGCGAGTTCATTGTTTGGGCAGTTGTGATTGTTTTATCTAACTTTTGTAAATCTGCTGATATTAAACTATTAATCGTATTTGAATTTTGAGTTATTAATAAATCTTGTATATTATTATCCGATATAATTGAAGCAAATGTATTACTGTAGGCTGTGTTAGTATTGAATAAATTAGTATCGTTTGTATATAATGTTGATACATCTGCTTGAATAGTTGTTTTTTCAGTGTAGTCCAAGAAGCACCCGCTCCTGCTTGTAAATCTGCTATATCTGTAAGAATGGTTGTTATTGTGTTTCCGTGTCCTGTTATGTTATTAATGTTTGTGTCAATTAATGATATATGCGATGTTATTGTAGCATTTAAATTACTGATTAAATGTGTGTTTGAACTAGTGTTATTAAAAATAGAATCAAATTTAATTGTATTTGCTGATATAGTCGGTAGTATTGAAGTTATGGTTAATCCGTGTGCTGCTATATTATTAAAGTTGCTTGTAATTGTTGCGTTTTGATTTACTTGTTCATTAAACATAGTTGTTGATGTTGCGTTTAACTCAGTAATATCTAAAATATTGGCATCTATCTTATTTTTCTGTGCTAAAATAAGAACATCAACTTCTTCAATTGTATAACCTCCACCTAATGATCCTGCTGTGTCTGCTAATTCTTGTTTTGTAGCATAAACACTGCTTAATGTTGATGGTTCTGTTGAATTTATTAATACTAATTCACTTGCTACAACCCTGTTTGAGCCGTCCAGTGATAATGTTGAAAACATAATTATTATATAGTAGGTTATATAATAATTATATTTATCTTTTCTTTCCTCTTGAACCAAATATACCTTTATTTAATGCATTATATTTTTCTTGCTTCTGTCTCAAATATTCATTTTGCAATAATTGGTAATGCTGTGCTATATTGTGTGGCGGGTTTGGAGGCGGTTGTTGTTGCGATCTTCTTGGGGGCGGTGTGTTCGCTATTATATTATTTTGTTGCGGTTGTGGTTGTTGATTTTCTTCGTTGCACGCTACTTCATGATCTATCCTTTGAGGTTTTGCTATTGGAACTGCTTTTGGTTTAGGTTTTATAGGTTTAGTTTCTAATGCTCCTTGGCAATTGCGTTCGTGACTGTGTCTGTATGATTTTAATGTTAAAGTTTTGGCACATTTTGGACAGGTTATTTTCTTTTCATTACGCGCTTGAGTTCTTGAGTTGCTTGTAAGAGGTTCTACATGTTTTATTTCTTGTGTTGGTTCTATTGTTGGTTCTGCCTGTGGTGCTTCTTCTTCTTCTTCAATTGGTGGTAATTCATTTACTGGTGCGTCTGCTTCAATTGTATTAGTAATTTCAGGTTCGACTTCTGACATATATAATATATTATATATTTTGTCTATATTTTCTATATATTTTGTCTATATGGACAAATTGAAAAATATTAATATTAATAATTTGATATTAATAATAATATTCTTAGTTAGTATCTTCTAATTTTTTTAAATATTGTAAATGGTGCTGTCTTTTTTCGTGTCTTGCTTTGCTTCCATGACTTAAAGTCTCGCCGCATTCACAAGTATATTTGGTTAGTCGTTTTGCCCGTTTAGTTTCATAATAATTATTTCTATCCCGTTCCCTTACATATTCTAAATTGTCTTGTCTATATTGTCTTTGTTGTTCATGTGTTTCATCCTTTTTGTTTTCATATCTTTGTTTGAAGTATTCATTTCTTTCTTCTCTGTGTTCATCTCTGTAAATCTTGCACTGTTCTAATATTTTTTTCTCTATTATCTTCGTAATATTGTTTGTCTGTTCTTCCTGCTATAAACTTATTAATGCATTGGGTTTCTCGTTGGTGGTGTCCTTCTCTTGCGTCCAGTTGTTGTCTATTTTCACACGGGTATTCTTCCAGCAATTCAATTTTACAGTTTTCCACGCCAAATTCATCAAACAATGAGAATACAGTTATATATTCAAACTCGCCCTTTAGATACAAGCGATATTTTGCCCTATGACCTTCCATTCTTTTGCTCAATGTGTTTATTGTGCTTCCTATGTAGCATTTACCAAATCCATTGTCCCATATTCTGTAAATTTTACCTTTTGAATAGTCTGGCATTCTATTATTAATATTATGATGCTAAACCTTTAAATTACTTTTTTTGACTTTTAAGAATCAATCAAGCTGAAAAAGCAAGGAGAACTGTATGGGTACGCCGTGAAAATCAATAACTTCGTTTCTTGAAGTTGTAATTTTAAAGTGTAGTCTCTTAATATTTTTACCGCCTACATCAATAAAATCTGCATATATAGGTGAGGTGTAGTCGCTAATGACTCCGCCTAGCTGTTGGTTAATTTGAACTTTTTTTATTACTGAACTACTAAAATTATTAGGTGCTGAATATTTGTAGTCGCTTAGTTGAGGTGAGTTAATATATACATTCTGAAAAGGAACTAAATTAAAGTATCCACTTAACCAAGATGACGCAGGATCATAGGCAATATAATTACTTAATAAATAATTAATAGATTTTGGTCTTAAATTGTCATATTCAAACTGTCCTCTGTTCCATTCGCCATTTACATAAGTTTCTAATTCTTCATCTGTAGGTATTTTGATTTTGTAAGTTAGAGGGTCATTTAATTTAAGTTCCATTTTGCGTTCGCTTTGTCCATATACTGTTAAGAATAAGTCAGGTGCAATATCATTAAATGCCGCGTTTAATTCTGATTGTATTTTAAATGATAATTGATTGGCATAATAAATTTCACCGGATACATCAACGGCAGTGCTTCTCAATAATACATTGGAACTATTATACAACATAATATAGAATCTTTCATAAAAACCTTTCTCTGTCGTATAAAACGGAGTGCTGAATGAACACTCCGTCACGAACATTTTTGTTCTTGGCGGAATTTCAAAGTTTTGGTCAAGTTCTATAATAAAGTCGCTGGTAGAATTGCTTTCTTGCAATCTGT
Organism: Effrenium voratum; assembly: GCA_963377175.1. Taxonomy (NCBI): domain Eukaryota; class Dinophyceae; order Suessiales; family Symbiodiniaceae; genus Effrenium; species Effrenium voratum. The sequence goes on from CAUJNA010003557.1 coordinate 498,163, forward strand.
AGGCGCTATCAACATAGATTTTTTTATATGTTAATCTATCACTCATAAATATAATATACAATAGAAATTATAATATAATTATTATTGATAATTACTTTGAAATTATTGTTATTAAGAGATAATTTAAAAAATATCTATGAATAATATATGATTGGACGACAATTATTATTAGGTGCTATAGAAGGCAGGACGCCGACGCAAATGATGGCAGGTGTAGCAAGTGATAAAGCATATACTGCAGGTAAGGATTTAATAGAAGATGTATTTTTTAACCATAAAAAGAAATTGGAAGAGAAAGTAGGAGGTTTCAATAAACATTTTGATAAGCAAATAATGAAACATAAAACACGTTATGCCGAAGACATCAATGTTCAAAATAAAAATAAGATTGATGATGTTAAAGGTTTAGACGCCGCGTATTCAAATATAAATGGAATAACAAGAATAGGCAACACTTTATATATTGGTGGCACTGGTGCTAAAAATGGTGCTGGACATCTTACTGATGATATTATTTCTGATTTATTCTTTATACCCACGCGAAATGTTCAATTAAGTGAAAGGTATAGGGATGCAATGGAAGAATTAAGGAAAAATCCAGATGTCGATAGACTCGTTGGACATAGTCTCGCAGGAGCAGTAGCACGTGAAATAAACAGGAGAAGCGGAAATAGATATGCTACTACAGTTTATTCATCGCCGTTAATTTCAGGAGCGCATCAACCAAAAGACCCACGAAATCTTAAATTTCGTAATCGCGGTGATGTAATCGCGGCATTTGACGACGCGGCAATAACAGGAGAAATAGAAAGCCCTAACTTATTAGATAAACACGGCTATCAGAATTGGGAAGGAAATGGACTTACTATAATAAACCCTACTACCAATATAGACACAGGCTTTAATCCTAATTCAACACCAGAACAATAAAATATCAATAATATTAATAATAATATGTATAGAAATAAAGACAAGCAAAACAAAATTCCATTAGAGAAGAAACTGACAAAAGAACCGTGAAAATACGATAAACAATATAAGAATTTAGATTATGATACTATAAAAGATATAGTTGATACAAAAACAATTATTTAATAAATACTATAAAAAATACAACTTCAAATAATTCTACTGCAATGCTTCCACATAAGAAAAATATAAAAATAAAAAAATAAAATCTAAGTTTATCATATATAAGTAATGGATAATATAATTGCAGACAGTGAAACTACAATGATTAACTCGCTAATTTTTGGACTTCCAGAAACAGCACAATACATCACAGACAGAAGACACGTTAATTATTTTCCATCGGGTAGTAATGTTTATAACCCGAAAGCAGGTAATAAACAAATTAGATTTCACATATCAGGTGAAGACAACACATATATTGATTTATCTTCTATTAGGTTATTTGCTAATCTTCAAAACACCGACGGAACACGAAGTCATTTTTTACGACCGTTAGGTAATTTATCAAGTTTCTTCGCTCGCTATAGATGCACTGTTGGAGGTCAGCAAGTTCAAGATATTATTGAATACAATAGACATTGTGAATTGTATAATTCTTTTAAAAGTCAAGATGCCAGAGATATGGACGATTTAGAAGGTGGGGCTAATCCTCGTTGGGATGATGACTGGCGACATACTTATGCTACTGGACTGGCAGAAATGTTAGATGTCAATAAAAGAACTGATCCCGGTACTGCCGACCCCGAGGCAGTTACGTTTGGAGCAACGAAAGACCATAACAATTGGGGAGATTTAACAGCACGATATACTCGCCATTCAGTAGCAGGAATTCCCGGCGCTAATGGTTATATGAGATTAGGACATAAACCAGTATGCGGACTGTTAGAAAGCAATTATTATTTGCCTCTTCGTTATGCTCCACTTGAACTGGAATTTACAATTGTATCAGACGAACATGCACCAGTTATTGCGCCCTTTACTAAAACAGATGACAATGTTCATATTGATGCCAACGGTTATTATTTCACAACTGGAGACACCTCAACACTGTGGGAATTGAATAACGTAATCATTCGTGCTGAGGTAATACAATTGGACAACACGGTTAACAATAATATAGTGAAACATTTGTTAGAAGGTCAAAGTTTAAAATTAGTATTTCCAATGTATCACACTATGACACAATCATTCAACGCGGCAGGAACTGAAATTAATATGAATATTGTTAAATCCGCTTCTAAATTAAATGGTTGTTTCATTACATTGTATCGCCCACCGAGAGCAGGTGCAGATGCTGATAATAATAACTACTACAGACACGATAATTATATTTATAAGAGATGGAACTATTTTTACAATCCTATGATTAACTCCCGTAGTTTTGATGGTCCTAATCCAGATGCTGTTGATGGCGATGGTAATCTTACCCGTGCGCAATTCCGCGGTAAAGGCTTTCAAAATTCAGATTTAAATTTATCTTGGCAATTACAAATTAATAATAAGAAATATCCAGAGTTTGAATGCCAGAGCCTCGCCGAGAGTGCCTACTACCTCCGAAGAACATTACACTATTTGAACCCTGACCAAGACGCCTTTAGCATTTCATATAAACGCTACAGAGAAGACAAGTTCGTTATTGGGATTTCATTTGAGAAAATGGCAGACACTAATTTTACTGGACAGAATACTAAAATGGGAGGTTTACTCGTTTTTAAATTGAAAGGGACTAATAGAGCACTGACAACTGATGAAGATGTGCGAGAATTATTTGTGCATATGATTAGTGAGAGCGTGTTAGAATTGCGTGAAAGTGGGAGTCTGCTCTATGATTAGTGAGATACGATAAACAGGTTTAAAGACATATTTACTTATATAAATATCCAATGGATATAAGTAAGTATGACAGTGGAAAAATATATAAGATAATAAACAATCAAAATAGTGATGTCTATGTGGGTTCAACCACAATGGAATTAGAACAAAGAATAATAAAACATAAATGCGATGCCAAACAACGACCAAACTTAACAAAGTTTTACACTTATATGAATGAAATTGGGATAAATAATTTTGATATTGAACTCTTAGAAGAATACCCATGTGAAACAAAAGAAGAACTGCTTATAAGAGAAGGGGAGCTGATAAAGAAATACGGAAATCTAAACCAAAGAATTGAAGGTAGAACAGAAGAAGATAAAAAGGAATACGATAGACAATGGAAACAAAACAACAGAGACCGAATTAATCAACAAAGAAACGAAAGGAGAAAAGAAAATCCTGAAAAAACAAAGGAAGAATATAAAAAACACGGAGCATTATACAGAGAAAGACACCGCGATAGATTAAACGAAAAGGCATCTATCAAAGTCGATTGTGATTGTGGAGGAGAATATACATTGAGCCATAAAGCAGAGCATATGAATAGCAAAAATCATTTAACATATTTAGGAACATACAACGAAGAAGACTACAAACAAAGCAAACGATGCGAACAACTTAAACATAAATATGAACAACAGAAAGATAAATTAGATGAAGAAAAACAAAAAGAATATAAGAAAATATGGTATGAGAATAGAAAGGAAGAATTAAGTAATCAAGCAAAGGAACGAATTACCTGTGAATGTGGTATGGACATATGTAGGGGTGCATTGAAACGACACGAGAAATCACAAAAGCATCAGGCATATTTACAACAACAAGAAGAAAATTAAAATCTATGATAAATATATAATGTATAAATTTCATAAACGAAATAATTTAAAAAATAAAGGTAAGATACTTTTACAATCCTCACAAATTAAATATAGTCCATTTGATCTAAAAGATACAGAATATCTAAAACACCTACACGAACAAATGAAGTTAAGAAACTCACAAGAAGCATCAGTAGCATTAAGGAAAAAGATTGACGAAGGAAATAAGAGAGCAAACTATGTAAATGAGCTGGATAGGACGATGGGCGAATTATATCGTCCTAACTTGCCACATGCAACAAAAGAACATTTAAATAAATGGTATGAAGATACAAAAAAGTTAATATTTACTTAAAATATATTGATATAATAAGATTTTATACAATAAAATCTTATTATTAATAATATATCTTCACAAAAATATTATTAATAATATTTTCTAATTAATACTATATCAATATGGCAACTACAGCAAGTTTAGAATTAATAAATCCATATGCAAAATTTGGATTGAAACGACGACCTACTTATGAAGAAATCGCTAATTTAATAGGCGAAAATGGTTTAATAACGGGAAAACTACCTAACCGAGATGCTACATTTTTTAAAGCAAGTCCTCAAGGCAGTTTTTTTGATGGAAGCGACCATTTAGAATTATTGAAAGACCAACAAATGAGAATATTAGACAGGCAAATGAGAGAGATAATGATGAAACAGGAAGCGCGCAGAAACGGACACACATATGCAGTTCATAAGATGGATACAGAAACACCAGTCCAAGCAAACGCTGATGCAATAAATGATGAATATGATTTTTCCACACCACAACAAACGGCAAGACAACACGAGGCAATGGTAGATACACAATTACAAGATGTAGCAACTGCAACAAAGCGGAAAGCGGAAGAAGTAGGCAGAGCGATGGCATCAAATTTAAGAGAGATGGGCGGAACATTATTTCATAAAATGTTATCAAACAGACAATCAGCACCAACAGAACCACGACAAGCGCCAGCAAATAAAACAATCAGACGACCAGCAAACAATGGCATTAGAAGATGTTGAATTACCACAGGAAGCAGTAGATGACAGTTTTTATGGATCAGCGCCACCAATTCAACAAGCATCAGGAGCATCATCACAGCAACCACCGCCATTACCGAGAATGCCGTTATTCAAAACAACAATAGATAATACTATTAGTCCCGCTTACTGGAAAGACAACCTTAACTTAACAGTAAATGATATTAAATTTCAATTTTATTTAAGAGGAATTCAAGTGCCAGAAGCAAGCGAAATACAAGAAGAATTGAAACACAAAGGCAGAGGCAAGGCGAGAACATACAAAGAATATTTAACAGATATGATTTTAGACACTATTGATAATGGCGGGTGGATAGTAAATTTAGGCAAAGGTAGAATACAAGAACTCAAGGCAAGTTTTAAGGGTAAAGGAAAGAAATAATATATAAATAATTATAATGATAATATTAACTAAAGACATATTGAAAAGAAAGAAGCAGAAATTCAATGATAAGTATGATGACGACAGTTTTTCAATACATAACCTAACAAAACCAAACACACCAACAACAATACAACCACCGAAAATGATGAAAAAGGGCATACCGAGAGAATTTATTGACATTGCAACCAATACAGATACAATCGCCACAGAAACCAGAGAGACTCAAGAAAAGTTATACAATGATGCAAATCAACCATTAAATATGACATTTGAAGCGTTTAAGGTAAAGGAAAACCAAGACAATATGTTTAAAATAATGCTTAAAAACTTTTGGCACAACACACACAAGAGAAATGAACCAACAAGAACACACGCAACACAAACACTGAAAAACCAACGCGACGCGATGGTGTCAGCCTTTACTAAAATGCTCGACAACAACAAACCGCCAGAACCACCGCCAAAGAAACCACCAGATGAGGATGACAGCGATGAAGAAGAAAAGAAGTTCAAACTGACAAAAATGATAGAAATAATGCTACACAACGGCGCTACAGTAGCAGATATCATATTAAACTTATCGCACAGCGCAATTGCAACAACTATAAATATCGCAGATTTAGTCAATCAGATAACGGCAGGACATGCACAAAGTAGCAGTAGTTCTTCTAATGAAATTATTAGTGTTCATAGTTCTCCACCTATTACTGTCCATAGTTCTTCATCTGAAAGTCCAACAGAAATACCAGCACCAACTGAAGACGAAGAAGAAGAACCACAAAAAGATAATTTTGAAAAATTAAAATCTAAATAATATTATATATAATGGGTATTGGTCAAAGTAAAAATAATGAAAATAATAGTTTGGAAGACATTAAGAATTTAAGTATAGATGAAAAAACACGAGCAGACACTTTAATTATTAAATCTCTTCAAGAATGTGTGGCACGAATTGAGAAACTAGAGAAAGAAAAATCTGACAAATTAATATATAAACTTCCTGCTTTACAATTTTGCAATGCTTCGTTAATTTAAATTAATAATATTAACATATAATAATATTATTAATTGCTATCATAATCTGTCATTTTATCCTCTGGTATTGTTGTTGAAGTAGTACTACTTATATCATCTATTAAATCTTCTTCATCAACAAAATTATTTTGAAATCTAATAATTCCTCGTCTGTTGCCCTTCTTTTCAATACTTTATAAAGTTTATGTATCCAAGAATTAGTATGAAAATTATAATTACCTCTACGATAAAATCCACCACATCTACATAGTTTCATTGACATATTATTATATTATATTAAATTAGAATATCTTTATTCATCATTCGTAATTTGAAACGCCTGTTCAAATCTGATATGAAACATTTTGTTAATGTCCTTAGCATTCATATTCACGTAGAAGAAACTATAAGGTGCGTCATTAACGGCTTGATGATACATATCTAATAATTGCTGTTTATCAACAATGGCGCTATTTTCTTCAATAAAACTCATTAACTCACTTGCATTTTTCAACCTAAAAACATATAATGCACTGGCATTTAACCGAATGATAGGCGCTAAAACATTATATTTTTGTGTTGAACAAATTACACTTACTGCATCGTGCCTACCTCTTGTAAATAATCCATGTAATAATTTACTATATCTAACAAATTTAGGATCGTCTGCGTGGTCATCTATAACGATTAATATTGAATGCAGTTTCTTTATCTTTTTAGATTTCATATAATTAATTATTTTCTTCTGTCTTTCAATTACATTTTCTAAACCACTTGGATTATAATTATCAAAATATATTTGTTCTTTTTCATCATCTACGTGCAATTCATCCCTGATGTATTTTTTAACTTCTGTAAAAGTTGGGTCATTATGAACGCTGGGGGAAAACATAAATATTCTTGCAAATGAATTTCTATAAACATTTAAAATAAGATTCTGAACTAAAACTGTTTTGCCTCCCGTCGAACTCGCAACTATAATACTTCTAAATGGTAATTTTGGCACGTGCTCATATTTAGATTGTTTGAATTCATATTCAGTTATGTTTATTGGTTTTATTATTGGGACATCTGTCATAGTTGATATTAAAGAAATATAGAAAATTATATTTAAAAATTAACTTGTAATTAATATTACATGGAACATCATTATGTTATGAGTGGCGGTGAATAACATAATGGAACAGGTTTTCCATTGCTTCAATCAATAAGCATTGAAGATAATTAGTTTTGTGTCTTGCTCGCGTGTGCAATGAAAATTAAGCGCTGTGCCCCACCAATATTCTATTATGCATGAAAATAATAAGATCAAATAATTATTTTTAATAATTATTTCATCTTATTATTTATATGACTATTATCCATTGCAGTTGTGGTAAAACTTATGATGACAAATATTTATTTAAACATCTAAATTCAAAACATCATCATAAATTTGTGGAATATAGATGGAATAAAGACGATACAATGAAAAAACTGTACAACTCTAGGAAAAAGAACTTTTTTCCTAGAGTTCTAGAACTTGATAGAACTTATCAAGTTCTATCAAGTTGTACAAGAAAAGAAAGACAGACATGAAACAATAATGTGTCTAATTATTTATATGAATAGGAGTTATTCAGATTATATTGATATAATAGATGAAGTAGAGAATATAGAACAAGTAATAATAACTGACAATAAAATTAAAAAATGCTGTTATTATTCATTAGAATTAATAAAATTAGGAATACAACATATCAAAAATAAAAATGTAAATATTAATATAAATGGGAAAAAAGAAAAACAAAAAGAATAAAACGGATACTACAGTTTCTTCAACAGATGAAGACAAAGAAGAAGAAATTGTTAAAGAAACAGCACTAACCGAGTTTGAGTGTCCTATGTGTAAAAAGATGTTAGAAATGAAAAATGAAATAGAAATACAAAAGAAAGGAAATTGTAAATGTTCGTGTATTCCGACAAATTTCAAATTGAGTAAAAACGATAAGAAAATGAATATTGATAAAACCAAAGACAGTATAAATCTGGAAACGGATGTTCATAATATAACTTTTAAATGGGGAAGGCATGCATCGCCATCCGATAATGGTGATAACGAAGCACAGGAAACTATTAAACAAATGATGAAAATTTAGTACTTAAAGAGTAGATTTTACATTAAATCAATTCTATAAATAAATAAATATTTAAATAAATAATTATATAAATAAATATATATAGAAATGTCTGAAGTTGAGAATGATACTATTGCTGAACTATCAAAGAAGATGATGACAGTTAGTAAAAATGTTAAACTGTTGTACGAGATGATAAAAACTATTGACCAGAAACTTGATGCAAAGGCAAACGAACCAAAAAATAACAATGAAGAGAAGGAAAAGATTGATAAGATCTTTGAAAAGAAAGGGATAGGCAGACCCAGCGGTGATTATGACACGAAGCGTAAAAAATATTGCGATATGTTAAATAAGGGGCAAATCAAAAGTCCAAAAGAACAAACTTTAGAATACTATAAGATTATTAAGGAAGATGATAAATATGTATATTTCTAAAACATTATCTAAATCATTCTAATAAACAGTATGAATTTATTAGAATTATTTAGTGAAACTGGAAGTGTAGGAACCATAGCAAAGTCGCTTGGATTTAATGATGCCCGCAAAATGGCGGTCAGGCTGGCCGAAAAGTGGCGGTCAGGCTAAAGTGGCGGTCAGGCGGTCAGGGTGACCGAAAAATGGTGGGCAGGGTGCCCGTAAAAAACGAATGAACCAGACCTTGCCCATAATATGTCTACAAAATTTGTGATAAAATTTATTGTAAAATAATTTATCATAATTGTTGGAATAATATTTTTTTGAAAATTTATTTTTTGTATTTTTTTGCAAAATTTATTTTTTATTTTTTTTTGTAAAATTTATTTTTTGAAATTTTGTAAAATTTATTTTGTAAAATTTATTTTTTAAAATTTATTTTTAAAATTTATTTTTAAAATTTTGTAAAATTTATTTTTAAAAAAATATATTTTAAAATATGGATGAACTTACTAGGAAATTACCTGCTTTAAAATGTTGATTTTTGAAAATGTGTTTTTTGGAGGTGCTGTTTTAAAATGTTGCTAAAAGTGTAGGGGGGGCCCTAGGATTTTTTATAGAGAAAAGACGGGCAAGGTCTAGTCTAACTATTTTTCCATGTTTTTGCTGGTTTTTTTTGCGCGCAGTCACTCAACTTCAAAAACGAAGAAGAACGACAGCGCGCTTGTTTTTGTCATTTTTGTGGCGCTGTCGTCTCCAGCCAAAAACGGCGTTGAAGGACAGCGCGCTTTGTTGGCGCTAGTCAAGCACCGAGACGCCCGTGCCGGAGAGCGTCACCAGCTGGTAGGCCACCAGGTGGATGAACAGGTCCGTCATCGTGCCGTCCAGGCCCTTGAAAGTGAACCGGGCAAGGTCGCCCGAGCGAGTGCTGACACCACTCAGTGGCATCTTGGGCACGCGCTCGGTCGGGAAGCCGGCGATGAAGCTGTGGCGCAGGTAGCCCACGCGGCCGATGTCGATGTCGCGCACCGCGTCGTCGTAAGTACCCGCGAGGACCGAGAGGAAGTGGAAGTGCTCCGAGGCTCCTTTCATGGGGTTGTGAGGGTACTGCAGGCTGCCCAGCTGCATCTGCGACTCCAGGAGGCTGTCCTCCTGCCTCGCCGCGCTGATGGGGGTTACGCGCTGCCCCGGGTTGGCCAGCAAGTGGATTTTGGAGCCCGCGTCGTTGTCCCAAAAAGTCACGAACGCGCGCGCCACGGTGCCTTGTTGCGGTTGTACTCTCGGCCCTTCAGCAGATCATGCACGGCCACGGCGCGGCCGTAGTAGTTGATGTCGCAGCGCTGGCCGTTGGCGAAGACCTGGACGCGCTGGACGAAGCAGGCGGGGTTGGGCGTGGCTGGGGCCAGCGGGTTGGTGCCGTCCGTGTTCCTGACGCGGAAGGCGATCTTGATCGAGTCGGGGTCGATGAAGGACGTGCCGCTGGTCAGCGGGATGCGGCAGACCCGAGAGGTTGTGGGGGAGAACGAGCTCAGCGAGCTGGGGAAGTGCATGCCGCGCCGTGACGTAGCTGGTGTTGCTTGTTTTCAGCTTGTAGTCCAGGCTCTGCATCAGCTCATCCTGGGCTCCGGCGGTGACTACCTCCATGCTTCTTTATATACACGCATTTTGAGTCGTACGGCGAAGGAAAACTACTCTTCTAGTGCCTACATTTAGGTAGGCACTGGAAGAATAGCGTTTTGCAGCCCCAAAACCGTGCAAAAGCTATTACTCTAGTGTCTATGTTGATATAGGCACTGGAGTAATAGCTTTTCTCAGCGCAAAACCGTGCAAAACAAGCTATTATCCCAGTCCGTACATAGATGTACGGACCGGTCGCGCCCCTGGCGGCGGCGGCCCTGGCCACCACGGACGGACAGGTGGCCGCGCACGGAAGCAGCATCGCCGCGCTGCAGAGCTCGCTGACCACGGGTCTCTCCAACAAGGCAGACCAGTCGGCCTTCGACGCGCTGGAGGGCGTGGTGGCCACGAAGAGCGCCCCGGACGGCGTGGACCTGAAGCTGTCCAACTACAGCACCACGGCGGCCGCAAGCGCGCTGGCCTCCCTGCTCTCCACGGTGGACGGGTTGGACACGCCGCTGGAGGTAGACACCAAGATAGCAAATGCCCTGCTGGGTCTCGCCACCGAGGCCTTCGTCGCACCGCAGCTTGCTAGCCGCGACGCCAGCATCACGGCGCTCCAGGGGGCCAAGGCCGACGCGACGCTGCTGGCCTCGTACGCCACGAACGCCGCGCTCTCGGCCAGCGAGACCACGCTCCAGAGCGCCCTCGACGCAATCCTCGCGGAGCTCGCCGCCCTGCAGCTTTCCGGCAGCGGCGGAGTTGTTAACGCGCCGGCCTGGGCGGGCTTCACTACTTGGGAGCTTGTTCGCGGAAGCAACGTCGTTCGCAACCTGCATCTGGAGGCTCCTCTCTCTGCTGCGCTGGCCAACGGCGACGACACGCTGAGCATCACGGCAGACTGCTACTCCATCGCAGCGGCGGACGCGGCCCTCGCGGCTGCGCTGCTGGCCTACTACACCTCCTCGCAAGTGGACGCGTTGTTGGTCGACTACCGAACGGGCACGGCGCAGGACACGCAGACGCAGGCCGCCATCATAGCCGCGCACCTCCAGCCCCCGCGGTTCGGGAACAGAGTTTTCGGGGACTTTTCGGAGATCCCTACGCACCACCTTTTCCGGCCACCCCTCCAAGCCAAACCTCGCCCCCATCTCCCCGCTCTCGGCGGAGGCTACCCTGTATACCTTTTCGCTCCAGGCTATCTCGTTGACTCTCTCTTTAGAGGGCGTTTCCCAAATGGATTCTATTCTACCTGAGAGGCTCCTAGCACTCGTCCGTCCAGGAAATGACCTCGTCCTGCGAAGGATTGGAAGTCTAAAACGCTGCGTGCAGGCGTGTGGCTGCAAAATAATGACCCCTAGATATGCTTGCAATTTGGCTCCAGGTTGCATTTCAAGCGAGCCAACCTTTGCAGGGCTAAGAAAAAAAAAAAAAAAAAGAAAACAAGGGTCCCAAAAAAAGGGGTCCCCAAAAAAAGGGAAAAGGGGTTTCCTTTGGCAAAGCTTGACATCGCTTGAAATGCAACCTGGAGCCAAATTGCAGCGCATATCTAGGGGTCATTATTTTGCAGCCACACGCCTGCACGCAGCGTTTTAGACTTTGAATCCTTCGCAGGACGAGGTCATTTCCTGGACGGACGAGTGCTAGGAGCCTCTCAGGTAGAATAGAATCCATTTGGGAAACGCCCTCTAAAGAGAGAGATTGAACCAAAACCGCGTGTACGCCAAGCCGCTGAACCCCCACAGTCCCCGGGCTCCTTGCTATACGTGCTATATGTGCTATATGGTATAGAAGCCCGGTATCGAAGCCTGCCCGGCATTGAAGCCGCGCCAAGCCGCTGAACCCCCACGGGCTCCTTGCTATACGTGCTATATGTGCTATATGTGCTATATGGGTCTTACACGCCAAGCCGCTGAACCCCCACTCTCCCCCAGCTCCTTGCTATATGTACTATATGTGCTATATACTTATTCTGTACGCGCGAAAATCTGGCGTATATGTGCTATATAGGGCCATATAGCACATATAGCACATATAGCAAGGACCCGGGGGAGAGTGGAGGTTCAGTGGCTTGCCTTGTAAGAGCCATATAGCACATATAGCACGTATGGCAAGGACCCGGGGGAGAGTGTTCAGTGGCTTGCCTTGTGAGACCCATATAGCACATATAGCACGTATAGCAAGGACCCGGGGGACTGTGAGGGTTCGGCTTGGCGCGCGCCACCTGCCCGCATCGGAGCCACGCCAGCCAAGTGTTCTCAATCCTGTTGTCACCCCAGGATTGAGGGGAACTCCACGTGGAACTCCACGCGGGCAAGTCCGAAAAAATGGGTGGTGCCTGTTTCCAGTTCCGAGGCACTTCGAAAACTTTAGTGCCACTAAAGATTTCGAGCATCACATTCCTGCCCGGCATCGGAGGCTTCGATACCTAGCGCGCCACATTCCTGCCGCGCCACCTGCCTGGCATAGAAGCCTCCCGGCCGCGCCACTTGCCCGGCATAGACGCCAGCGTACGCGCCGCGCGCATTCTTGTTTCGCACGATTTTGCATGGTTTTTGACATGGTTTTTGACATGGTTTTTGCCTGGGTTTTGCATGGTGCGGTTGCATGACATGATTTTGACATGACTTGTTTTTGCGTGACATGATTTTGAACATGTCATTTTGACATGTTGGTTTTTTGCACGGTTTTGCACGGTTTTGCATGTGCATGTGGTTCAAGCCCTAATGCCCCCCCAAAAAATAGTAGAAAGAATAATTCTTTTTGCCCAGTACTTCAGGGGCATACGCGCCTTTTTGGCATTCATCAAAGCACTTGGCTTCGGCTTGGAAAACCTGCTTCTCGTGCACCTGGTGGACCTTTTGCATGCCTGCGAAAACTCCAAGCTGGAAGACCGCAGCAGCGTACGCATTGCACCTCGACCCATGCTAAAAGCGCTTTCTTGGCTTGCTCGCATAGGTCAAATTGAATCGTTAGCCATTCTTCTCTCCAACCCTCTCGCAAAAGCCTTCGCTTCCCCTCAGCAGCCTCAGGAAAGAAAGGAGGCTCTGCCTCTGCCCCTGGCAATTCTGGCATCCTGGGAGCGTAAAGTTTGCGCAGCCGACTGCACGCATAACCTGCGCATCACACTGGGCGCATTTCTTTTGGCGGCCCACACCAGCATGCGGTTCGGGGACATGCAGCGCATCAAAATTAAAGAGATCAGTCTTACTCAGCATGCTCTGCTACAAAACTAGGACAGCCTTGGGCATGCACTCTGTTCGGCCTCACAGGACGCAGTGCACAATCCTCTTGGGCATTAAGATGGCTCGAAAGCCTTGGCGTAGCAGTCGCTCAAAGTGTTTCAGAACCTTTCAGTTTGCCCGAGCCAGATTTCATCATGCCCGTGTTCGCATGCCTTGACGAAAAAACTCACCCAAAATTTTCGGGCCCGCTTCCATACACGCAGGCCTTGTCGTTGCTGCGCTGGGCAGTACAAGTCCCTTGGGAGCCTCGCACTTCAGCATGCCTCAACTCAGACGAGGCGCATGCATACACGCTGCGCAGCTTAAAAGTGGTTCGGCCCAACTCCGCTTGCCAGAGGAGTCCAGACGTCAGCAAGGGCATCACCGTATCAATTCGGTGCAACTGTACAGCCGCGACGACACAATCGAAAGCCTCTGGGTGCAAGCGCAGATAGCAGCCGCACTCATCCGAGGCTGGCGACCCACTCGCCCGCAATCCAGGGGAGGTCAGCATCCAGTCTTCGAGCCGCTTTTCCGCGTTGATGCACAGCCCATCCCAGAGAGCATAAATTTACTGGACCTTCCCGCACCGCTACGCATGTTTACCTACATCAGGGAACAGCAAATTCAACCTTGCATAGCGGACCCCGAGGCATGGGCAGTGCAGGACATTCAGTCGTCAGCCAGCTCCAGCTCACACGAATCAGGAGAAGAGTGCCCAGATGAAGCACCTCCTCCACGATCATCGTCGGCACTCTGCTTGGTTCAACTCACTACCGGGGCAGCAGTGCATGCAGTATACAGCTCCCCGGAGCACCTGCAATCCGCCTTTTGCACAGCATGCGGCCTGGGGATCCAGGTACCAGTGCATCGCATTGACTACTTAGGCCAAGAGCACTTATGCAAGCATAGCGCGTGCCAGCACGCGTTCTCGCTCATGCCGTAGCACAAAAAGGTTTCACTTGCAGGTGACCGACATGAGTGTTGGGCGAGTGTGCAGACCCGCCCCCAGGCCGGAACGTCCACAACGCGATCTTTGTCGCGACCAGCAGGCCCGCACCCCAGCTCAGTGCAGGCATTTCCGCCGGTTTTTTGCACACTTGACACATTTTTTCTTGTTGCATGCTGCCACCAGCTATTTTCTAGCTGACTAACAGTATCCCAAACCAATCCTCCGCCTTGGCCCAGCATGGCGGACACAGAGGAACAAGTAACATCGGCCGAAGCCATGCGCAATTTGCTGTCAAGCGCGCGGGTGCCAGACGTGCTGGTCGAGCATGTCCTTGGCCTGGGTTTTGAGGACATTGCAGATTTCGCTTACGCTTACGCCGATGCATCCGATCTCAGCAAGCTGTTGGACGGCGTGCCTGCTGAGACGTGGACCGCGATGGGAGTCACGGATCCAGAGCACTCGATACCTGCGGCACGCATTAGGAGAGCCTTTGTCATGGCCAAGGCATCCGCCTCGCAGGAATCCTTGGCCCTGACGCCAACAACATCCGGGCCGCATACAGGACAGGTTTTGCCCGGTCCGCAGACATCACCCGCAATTGCATGGGCAGAACATCTGCCCCCTAAGCTGAGCCCAGAAGTCGTGCAGGACTTAGTAGACAAGTTCCAAAAGAACTACCCAGGCGAGCTGTTAGGTCCAGACAGCATGCCTAGCATCCGCCTTTTAAGCATGGTCTATGACATGACCAAATCCAAGCGTTTCAAATGGATCCCGTGGCAGTTGAGACTCAGTGCACGCCAATACCAAGAAGCCATGGAAGCACGTTCACATAAAGTAGCACGCACCGAAGCACAGCTACTGACGCATGCATTCTTTGACGAAACCCCAGAGGTCAGTGTGGAGGGCAGAGCACTCACAGCTAGCTGGCTGCATCGCACTCAACAAGTGTTCCGCAATGCATTGGCCCTGTGCCAAGCCGTGCACCTACTGAACGCCAAAGCATTGGATCAGCAAATTGCCAGCATGTGCCTCACGCAGCCAGACCCCGCACTGTCCCTGCGCACAGTCACGACCTCAGAACTCTTGCATGCAGATCGCCAGATTTGGGGCACAATCGTAGACCTTCTGCATCGCAAATGGTCCATGGACGATGCCTTCCACGAACTCACGCATGGCCGCATGGAGATCCATTCGCTCCTCATGCTGCGACCTAAAATCTCCAAAGCCATGCCTGCACTACCTCCCGCTACACGGGCCCAACTGACTCCCAGGCAGCCCAAACGGCCCGCCAGCCGGCCGCAAAAATCCGAGCCGCCGCACAAGAAAGGCAAAGGCAAGGGGAAAGGAAAGTCCAAAAACGCCTGGGCTACCTCGCACAATGGAAAGCCTATTTGCCGCAGATTCCAAACGGGGCAGTGCAAATCAGACAACTGCCAGTTTGCACATGTGTGCGCAATAAAAGGGTGCCAGCAGACGCATCCGGCATCCCAGCACGCATCAAACCACACATGAAACAGTCCGACGGAAGTCCC
Source organism: Effrenium voratum (assembly GCA_963377175.1). Taxonomy (NCBI): domain Eukaryota; class Dinophyceae; order Suessiales; family Symbiodiniaceae; genus Effrenium; species Effrenium voratum. The sequence continues at coordinate 514,172 of CAUJNA010003557.1, forward strand.
GGCAACTTCCCCGGACGGTGCAGTACCGCCGGCCGCATCCAATGTGCCCAATCCCGCATGCCAACCCACACCTGCAAACGCCAGAGCCTAGCATACGCCCAGGGGAGGACTATTGTTTTCGCAGGAGTGCGTGCACCAATTTCCGCGGCAGCAGACCAACGAGGCCTGGCGCGCTTCGAAGCCTTTGACCTGGACGCCAACCCTCAGCACAACATTCTGGATGACGCATGGTTCGAACTGCTTCTACGCATATGCTGGTCGGGCAGCGTTAGTTTGCTAGCCCTAGCACCGCCGTGCAAGGAATACTCCCGGCTCAAGCTTAGGCCGGGCGGGCCCAAAGCGTTACGCACACCTTCATGCATGCTAGGTGTGCCCAATTTGTCACCAGCAGAACTCTCTCGGGTTCGCGACAGCCGCGAAATCCACAGAAGAGGACGAGAGCTGTTCAAAGCAGTAGCCTCACTAAGTGGCGTAGCAATCTTCGAGCCACCGTCCAGCATGGCGTGGTTAGAGCCGGAAAATTTCCAGTGCTTACAAAACTTTCATGGGTGGATGCGTGCCAACATGGTATGCTGCTCTCCAAATCATGGTGCTTCGCCAGCAACAATGCATGCATCCAGCAGTGGCCAGCAGATGCACGCATCAACAAAAGCACGCCAGCATAGCTGGAGTTCAGGGGAGCTCAGGCCAGTACCTGAGCACGCTTACAGCCGAATACCCGGCAAGTGTTGCAGCAAGTTTGAGCAAACATTGCGCATTCAAAGTGAGCACGCAGCCCGAGGTCCGCCGCTTAAGCAAACCCTCCCCGCTTTCACTGCACCCCGTGCGCCTGCGGGTTTGCGACGGAGCTGGCATGCATTCAACTGCAGACCACTCAATCCCTCAACCAAACCACCCGCTCACCATAGTCGCTCGGGCCTGGCTGCATTGGCTAAACGAACAAAAACTCATCCCAAAAATTCTGGCCCATGTGGGCTCCGGCAACGCATCCCCTCCTCTCTCGGAACAGCAATCCGAGGAGGCAGCACGAATAGCATTCCGCGCCATGAGCATGCCGTGCCCATCCGAGCTTGCGCCCGATGAAGGACAACCGTACCGCCTATCACTTTTGCATGCCCTGCGACGGCATCCAATGACCGACCTCAAACTAGTGCCGCTGCTGGCAGAAGGCGTGCCAACAGGGGCGGTGTCGGAGTTGCCGCGCAGCATGCAGTGGCCGCCAAAACCCCAGGCAGACCTGCCTAGTGAACTCACCGAGTGCATCGGCAACTGGAAAGCCGCTGAAGCGGAACCAGAAACAGTGTCCGCCTTGCTAGAAAAAGAAATTGCAAACGGATGGGTCGTTCGTACCAGCATGTCCATCGAACAAGCCAGACAGCATTGGCATAAAGGCATAGCAGTCGGGAAGCTCAACGTCGTGCATGCTGAAGGCAAAGACCCGCTAGTCTTAACTCGTCCTTTGTGGGGGCAAGCTTTGATTTCAAAGCAGCGCATAAGCAGATCCAGGTGCACCCCAGTGAACATGGCCTGCTTTTGTTTTGTTTCGGGTTGCCAATGTCCTGTACCATATAGAGTGTGCCACTTCGGAGCACGCTTCTCTGCATACTGGTGGCAGCGCACCGGAGCATTCCTCCTGAGACTACTGCACGGCATTTCGGGACTGCACCCGCATCGCGCATGGTTGTTCGTAGACGACCTTTTAGCCGCAATGACGCAGACTCGCAGTTGGCCCTCATGGTCATGTTTTTTGCAGCCATATCGGCCCCGATCTCCTGGAAGAAAGTTCAATTTCAGGACAACCTCACGTGGTGTGGGTGGCGCATTAATTTCCTGCACGAGACCGTCGAACTCACGCGGAAAAAGCCATCAAATTGAAAGGACAGTTGCATGAGCTGCTCAAAGCAGGAAAGGCGCAAACTCCTAGAGCAGGTTCTAGGACTTCTCATTTGGGCTACCAGCCTGAGCCCAGGAGAGGAACTAGAATTCGTCCGCGCAAGGCAGGCGTGAACACGGACCCCGAAAGTGCCCCCCTGCAGCAGCGCTCATTGCTGGCAACACTTGGCGGACAGGCGCGCGCCACGAAGACCAACCAAATACGAGACACACACGCGCACATTACCGCGTTACTCGGCACCGAGTAACTAAAACTAAGTCTGCGCCGAAGGCGCGGAGAAATAAGGTGAGCCTGGGAACCCAAAAGCAAGTCCACAAAGTGCCCCCCGCTGATGGCTCCAAAAAGTGGCGCTCGAAGATCTTTGTTCCGATCTTGGATCGCAAGCCTCGCACTTAAAAACCTGCCGGCCACCGGTCGCAGCCCAGGCTCCCATCGCGGAAAACTTCGACTACACGAGAACCCATCGCATCAGAGATGCTTTTGAGGAAAAAAAGCAGGCACGTCCGGAGGAAAAAAAACAGCACTGACAAGGGGCTGGCTGGCAGGGACTACGCCAAGTCTCATTGAAACATGTAACATACCGCTTTGAAACAGCCTGCTTCAAGCGCGCGGGCCAACATGCTGGAGCTAGCAAATTCCAATAAGAAACCTGCTGGGAGCTACAAAAATCTACAGAAAGCTATAGAAAGCTAACAGACCACTAACAAAAGCTAAAAAAGGCTAACGCAGCAACTGTGCAGCAAAAAGAATCCAACAAGGCTTTCAAGAGCATGACCTGGCAACAAAAAGAAAATGCCTCATTATGAGGCAGTCCACCCTTAACCCCGCGCCATGTTTGGAAGAACGTTCACTTGGGCGGCTGGGTGGCTGGGTCGCTTGCCTCCGTCCCCAAGATACGTTCAGTTGCTTGCGCGTTGAACGCACGAACGGCAAGATCACGACAGAGCCGGGCCTTTTACAAAGCACCTATGGAGACACCGCAGAACAATCCCTAGTCTTCGCTATTCCCTGAACTGCTCGCCTGGCCATTTCTGCAAACATGCTACTGCTTCTCAGCTAAAACGCTCATGGCGCGCGATGGGTTTTGTGTCACATTTCACGCATTAAGGCAGACAAAAGTGTTTGCAGCCTCCCCCCCCCCCAAAACCTGCTGAAGTTTACAAAAAGGCAACAAATGGCGCCAAAAGCTACGAAAAGCTAACAAACTCTAACAAAAGCTAACAAATGCTAAAAAAATGCTAACAAATGTGGCAGCCTTTGCTGCCGGACTGGCACTTTTCAGTAAGGCGGATTTTTTGGCAGCCTTTGCTGCCGGACTGGCGCTTTTCAGTAAGGCGGATTGTTTGGCAGCCTTTGCTGCCGGACTGGCGCTTTTCCGTAAGGCGGATTTTTTTGGCAGCCTTTGCTGCCGGACTGGCGCTTTTCGGTAAGGCGGATTTTTTGGGCAGCCTTTGCTGCCGGACTGGCGCTTTTCCGTAAGGCGGATTTTTTGGGCACCCTTTGCTGCCGGACTGGCGCTTTTCAGCAAGGCGGATTTTTTGCTTTTGCTGCCGGACTGGCGCTTTTCCGTAAGGCGGATTTTTTGGCAGCCTTTGCTGCCGGACTGGCGCTGTTTCCGTAAGGCGGATTTCTTGGGCAGCCTTTCCTGCCGGACTGGCGCTTTTCCGTAAGGCGGATTTTTGGGCAGCCTTTGCTGCCGGACTGGCGCTTTTCCGTAAGGCGGATTTTTTGGGCAGCCTTTGCTGCCGGGCAGCCTTTGCTGCCGGACTGGCGCTGTTTCCGTAAGGCGGGTTTTTTGGGCAGCCTTTGCTGCCTGACTGGCGCTTTTCCGTAAGGCGGATTTTTTGGGCAGCCTTTGCTGTCAGACTGGCGCTTTTCCGTAAGGCGGATTTTTGGGGCAGCCTTTGCTGCCGGGCAGCCTTTGCTGCCGGACTGGCGGTTTTCAGCAGGGCGGATTTTTTGGCAGCCTTTGTAAGCTACCAGCTTGCAAGGACTGCTGCCCAGGCGGTGGGCCTGGCCAGCGCAAAACAGTGAAATTGAGGCTGTGCAACCGAGCAACTTCGGAGCAATAAAGAAAAAGTTTTGCTGGACAGTTTTTTTCTGCTTGACAAGGTTGCTCGGTTGCTCTCTGAAATTTTCGCAATGTACAGAAATTCGCCTGAGACCAGTCCGCGCAAAGCTGGGCCAAGGTCACCAAGGCTTTCTGAAACCCGAGGCAGTTAAAAAACTAGCCCCTCGGGGGCTGTGTCTGTTAATCACACTTCCACCAAAAATCCCAGGGCCTTCACCAACAGGATTATCGCAGGAATAGATCCGAGGCCTACAAAATCCAGTACCAATCCGGACCACAGGGGCCGCAGCCGCAACGATCGGCTTGCTTCTTCCAGCTTGGTTGGACAAAGCGCGGCAGCGCTCACTTGAGCCAAAAGCGAAAAACCAACCAAAACAGGCGGGCGACCATACTCCCCCCGAAAATTCGGCAACCCAAAGAATTTGATTTCTCGTAAGGTGCTGAAGGAGTCGTTCAATCCAATCTGTGGCTTTATGGTCAAGGCTAGGACAGTATCTGCTTCTTTCGACCCCCTATCTTTCGTTCTTGATCAATGAAAACATCCTTGGCAGATGTTTTCGCAGAAGTCCGCCTTTAACAAATCCAAGAACGTCACGGTGAAATACGAATGCCCCCAACTATCGTCTGCTTCCGTGCAGGCAAGACTTGGCTCGATTTCTGGAAACAACCGTCTTTCCTGCGAGAAGCAAAAACACTGCGCCACCAGTCAATGGTGCAATCTTCAAGCGTGCGCAGGCTTCATCTTCATGATGGGCATCCAAGTCTGAGTCTTGTCCGTCTCTTTGCAGGCAACAACACGCTTGCTGGAAAAAATGTACCTAAGGTAAAACCTTAAACGCCGTGCCACACAATGAAGCGCTGGCACGATCTCCAGTAAGATGTCAAAGCAGAGCCAGATGTGCCCTAGCCAAAAATCAAATTGCCTCGATGGCCTAACTTTCGTTCTTGATCAATGAAAACATGCTTGGCAAACGCCTTTGCGGCAGCCCGTCTTCAACAAATCCAAGACTTTCACCTCTGACAAACAAAACCAGTGAGGGTAACAGGTTTACGCCGCTGCGCGCACACACATGCATGCGCCCACGCGCGCGCGCATGTTCCGCGTAAGCAACAAAACAAGCGAGGGTAACTGGTTTACGCCGCTGCGCGCGCACACATGCATGCGCCCACGCGCGCGCACACACGCTCGCAGCCACGCGCGCGCACGTTCCGCGCAAGCAACAAAACAAGTGAGGGTAACCGGTTTCCGCCGCTGCGCGCGCACACGTGCATGCGCCCACGCGCACGCCGGACGTTCGCAGCCACGCGCGCGCGCACGCGCCCGCGTAAGCAACAAAACAAGTGAAGGTAACGGGTTTACGCCGCTGCGCGCGCACACACGCTCGCAGCCACACGCGCGCGCACGCGCCCGCGCAAGCACGAACACACTTGCACAGCGACGCCAAGCAAGAGGCATTGTGTAGGCCAGAAGCCTTGCTACTTAGCCCTTACTTAGCCCTTAACCAGGGCTCTCTCATGCACCTGGGACCAAAGCAGTTGAAACAACGCCAACACGCGCGGGAAGCCTGCGCGCGTCAATGGCAAAAGCATTGAAAGCAACGCCGATATGCGCGCGGGAAGTCCGTGAGCGCTACTGACTGCCACCCTATCACAACTGTCGCAAGGACGTCAACTCCGACGTATCAACTGCGGGAGCTCCAACACCCTTTCAGCCAGCAAGCAGAACCACCTGCGCACGCCCGCACAATGCACCCGAGGACATCTGGCCGGACAAAGACCTAAACAAAAAGCACGCCTTTTGCGCGGCGTGTAACATGCTCCGGCAATGGGCTTACGTCTGTGCAGCCAATGCCAACCGGGAGTCCTTGCGTTGCAACACTATTGCAAATCACGGCGGGCGTGCAGAGGGCTCACCTCCACCCAACCGCTGCCTTTGACGGCTCGCGAAACGACGGGGGGCGTCCTTGGAGGCGGGTACGGCGGGGTCCACGGCTCAGGCGTTCGTGGAGCAGGCAGCATCTCCACATGGGAAGGCACCAAGGGCTGGCTCGGCTGGTTGCCTTCTTCCGGTCCCGGGAACTCCTCCGCCGGTGCCGGTGAAGAAGCAACGGCCGGCTCGAGCCGGGGGCGAACTCGTCGATCTTGGAAAGGTTCGGAGCCATCGCCTTTAAGCTCCTCGGCGGGATTCGACTCGTCTAGCTGCACTGGCTGAGGCCGAACCGCTGCACCGGATGGCTGCAACTGCGATGAACGCGGGTCAGCAGACTGCGCGGCCAGCAACGGCTGGGTCGTGGCCCCTGAAAGTACTTCTTCTTCTTCTTCTTCTTGCAAAGCGGGCACCCTTGAATCCTCTTGGCAGATGGCCGATTCCAGCGCTGCAGTCTCCGCCTCGATGTCCGGGGCCTTCTCTGCATAGGCAGCGTGCTTCTCATCCACCCAGTCTGAGTAGCAACGCACGCAGCGGTAGCACATCTTCATTTGCGAATCCTTCATTGAAGGCGGAATGCTGCATTTCAGATGCCACCGCAAGGCAAACCGATTGTGAAAGGCATCCTTCTCGGCAACATTGGGGCGACCATTCGCATCTAGCGGCACAACGCGCTCCTGGCACGTGATGAGAAAAGGCGGCGGCTCGGAAATGACCACCGACGCCGAGCCCTTGCAAGCAGCCACCACAGCTTCGCCCTCCAGAAGCAAGAGCAGGGTGTCCCAGGCCACCGGGCAGGAATTTTGCCTGCGCGACACAGATTGACAGTCGCGGCGGCGTTCGTCCGCTCACAACTGGCCCCCCAACGGCCCTCCTTTTAAAAGCTAGCAGCCACCTCTAAAAACAAAGCCCCTGGCCTCCAATCCTGCCAGCAGCTGATCAGCTTGTCCTGCAACGACTCTAAGGGGAACGTGTCGCCCTTGTTAGGACGCATCCAGCAGCGGTGAGAAAACATAGCCATCAACGGCCTTGTGAGGGCAGTCTTCCCCGCATTGGAAGCCCCGCAAAGCAAGATGTTGCAATTCTTGGCCGCTGTCCCAATGCGGATAAGCCGTTTGACGAAGTAGCCAAACCTCTCACCATCCTTCTCGCGCACCATCAAGGCATCCAGGCCAGACCTCAAGCGGCCTGGCGTTGTGCAAGAACAGGGCGCCTGCCTTGAAGCCTGCCAGTAGCGCAATCGCTCCTCCCGTTGCGACTTTTGGCTCACAGGCTTAGCCATGAGCTGCTTCCATGCCTTGAAGAGCCCAGACATCTTGCCACCTTGCCTGGTCATAAACTCCAAGTATTGAGGCACCCCGTGCTTCTGCTGGGACTGCGCCCAGACAATGAGGTCGTTGTAGGTCTCGATGCTCGGGTGTCTTCGCAAGACTTGGAAAAAATCCCATGGCCTCAGAACTTGTGTTCTGGCAAGCTTCCCGCGGAGCCGCTTCTCCATGTCAATAATGGGGAAGTTTGAGCTCAGCAAGGGATCGGGATCAAGTTCTGGCAAGGGCTTCCTGGCAGAAGGCACATAGCAATACGCTACAATGCGCCAGATATCTGCATACCTGGTCGGCAAGGACAAGCCCGAAGATGCCCCTGGCGCGCAGCTCGCGGGCAATCTGAATCCACCGGACACGGCCCTTCAGCTTCAAGACCACATGGTAGTGAGCCTTGCGCTCCCAGCTTCGTGAGGATTCAGCATGCAGTTCCCGGAAAGCAGCGTAGAATTCCAAAGCCTCCGTAGACTTCTCGAAAATGCCGCAGCATGCCCTTCTTGGATGTGTTTTCTGCAGTCAAACGGCCCTCGATGGCTGAGTACGGGATCGTCCAGAAATGGACTGTGTGGCCTCGGTAGCTCAGGTCTGGCTTTGCTGCCGACATGTTCGCAAATCGGTCGCAGCCTTCATCGCCACTGCTAGCACCTTCCTCCAAATCCAAGACTTCCTCCTCGGCGGGATGCTCGGGCACTTCTGAAGATGCCAGGGAATCAGAACTTGTGGAGCTACTGCTGCTGCTTCTAGTGAAGGAGCCACTGCTACCGCTCATCGCGCACAAGGGCACTGGGCTGCGGCCAGTCACCCTTCCCCGTGCCCCAACCTAACTGGGCTGCAGCCAGTCACCCTTCCCCGTGCCCCAACCTAACAATGATTTGAGCCGGAATCCACAATCCAACGTCACGAACTTCCACCGTCACATCAATGATGCAGAATGATGCACAATCTCTTTGCGCGCGCGTAAGAGGCCTAAGCACACTGCCAGCCCCGCCACAAGTCCAGCCCATAAACAGGGCACACACGCTCCTCACCTCCACATCATTGTCTTGGTGGGGGGAAGGGGGAGGGGAGCTGCGGTGCCCCTGTGGAAGGACGGTCAGCTTGAGCGCGGAGCTCCGCTACCACAGAGCACAAGCTCAATAACCTCGCCGACACGCGCGTGGGAAGTCCAGCCCGCGCGGGTCAATGGCAACAACATCGAAAACAACGCCGACGCACGCACGGGAACCTCGTGAGCACCACTGACTGCCACCCTGTCAAAGCTCCCGTGTGCCACATTCTGCATTGGCCTGTGGAAGGAACGTCAGCTCGAGCGCGAAGCTCCGCTACCACAGAACACAAGCCCAAAAACAACGCCAACCCCGTGAGCACCGCTGACTGCCACCCTATCACAGCTGTTGCAAGCCACATTCTGTGAGCCCAAGCAGATCCGACCGTTCCGGACGGACAAACACACACACACACACGCTAGGGAACAAGGCCATGCCCAAGCCTCACACACACACACTCTCTCTCTCTCTCTCTGGGAAACGCACGAACACAGAAGAAGGGGAAAAAGGGGAAGGGGGCGTCAGGGCTTCCTTTCAAAACTGCGCACAGGGCTCACACTGCAAATATTCTGTCAAACATGCGGCGCCTGCTCCACACAAACAATCGGACAGTTGCAGCTCACACGCGCCTCACACCGCCAAAACGCCAAAACGTGCGAGAAAATGGCTTCAAAGCAAAGGCTTGAACAAGTTTGGCCACGCCCAAGCACATTCACTTCATCATGCACACAGGCACGCAATTAAGCGCTGCGCAAACACACCCACGCGAGCAAGAACCCTGCACGCGGTCAAGAAACCAAACATGCCATGTCTGCTCGTGCCACGCACTGTGAAAACGCCAAAGCATGGTTGACTGACATCCGTCTGACCACGCTTACTCAAACAAATGCCACGCGCCAACTTCTTTTTCAACTTTACAGCGCCGCATCGCCGTTGCACTTTCTGGCAACGCCAGCAGCAGCCACAAGAGGAAAACAAGCGCAAAGCTCAGAGAGCCACTTGGTCTTCATCTCCAGGCATTCAGCACACGTGAAAATCACACAGCCACAATTGGTCTTGATCTCCAGGCATTCGGCATAGGCGAAACTCACACAGGCTTCTTGGTTTTAATCTCCAGGCATTCGCGCATCTCCGACTCTGTCAAGCGCCCAAGGGCCTTCTTAATTTTGGCCAGGCGTTTCGCTTCCTTGCGGACTTGCTTGGCAACTTGCCGCTTCTCGGCTGCGAGCATCGAACGCTTCTCTTTCAGCTTTTGCAAGACTGATTGAGTGGCAGAAGCTGTGGCAGACGCTGATGCTGGAGCTTTCTCCTTCAACTTCTCCTTCTCCTCTGGCAACTTTTCCTGGCTTGATGTAAAGGCAGGAGCCGCAGGAGGCGCTGGAGCGTTGGATCCTTCCATGGGCTGTGTCCTGCAGGCTTCGCAGAGCAGGTTTCTGAGCTTCACGCTGCAAGCAACACATCGCAATCACCTTGCTTGCCAAAGTTACTTCACAATCTGCACACAACAGGCCTGCAGCCCAAACATAAGCTGGATTCATTTTACCCCCGGCGGCGCTGCGTTGCCGTTGCGCTTTCTGGCAACGCCGGCAGCAGCCACAGCGGCAGCCCCAACAGGAAAACAAGCGTGAAACGCAGCCTTCCTGGTCTTGATCCCCAGGCATTCGCGCAACTCCGACTACACGTCCAACGCTCAAACGGTTGCGTGATCTTGGCCTGGCATCCCTTTTCTTTCCTCTGGCAACTTACAAGCAAAAACCATGTGCGCGGTAAAGCGGACCCGAAATCCGAAAATGGCAGACACACGCTAGATCCTCCACTGTGGGCTACCAGCCTGAGCCCCGAACTCAGATCCTGGCTAGCGCCATTGTACACAGACCTGCACTCGCCGCCGGGTTGCATGCTCTCTGTCCATGCGCGTTTATGGCCATCTTTCCTGTCAGCATTAGACGCCAAGCCATGCTCAGATCAGCAGTGCATGGCATTTTTATGCCGCTAGCTCTCTCTATACACAAAGGTTTCCAACTGCCACAATATTGCAGCTACAGACCCAGCAGAGCTCGTCCGCTCAGGAAACGACCTTGTCCTGCGAAGAATTTCAAGTCCAGAATTGCTCCTGCAGCCACGGCGCTGCAACGTAACGCACCCTCGATTTGCTTGCAATTTTCCTTGTAGCCTCACTTCTGCACGCCAACTTTTTTTTGCAGGCGGTGTGTAGAAGTGAGGCTGCGTGAATTCCTGCGCAAGCTTTGCTGGGTCCGTAACTGCAATATTGTTGGAGTAGGCAACCCTTGTGCATACCATCCCTTCCTCTGCCGGCATCTCTGGTAGGCAGTCTCCGCGTGCTTTCTGTGCCGGTACTCTCTGGGCCGGACCTTGGATTTTTTTTATATAAAAATCTAAATGCTTCCATCCCTGGCAGGCAGTCTTCCGCGTGCTTTCCGTGCTCCTCCGGGGCCGGGCCGGCTTCCGGTTAAGTCTCGCTTGCTGCGCCGCAATCTCGTCACAGAGCGCCGCTGGAATGCTGTACAGCAGCTCACGGGACTGCCTGCGAACGTTCTCGTAGCGCTGGCCGATTTTCCGGGGACCCCTTTGTGCGGCGCGTGCGTGCCTGCCGTTCTCCCAGGCCTCGCAGCGGTTGCCGGGCCCGCAGAGTCCGCAGCTGGGCGCCCAGCGCATGTTCGTCCAGATGCCACAACTCACCCATAAACTTCAGCTGCATGCCTGTTTTAAAAGGACGCATGGGGAAGATCAAGCTGTTTCCTACGACAGAGTATAGCAGTAAGCAGCCCTCTGACCCCGTGGTGCCCCTGGTGCCATGCACGGGCATCTTCCTCGGGCCATCAAAATCGGGCAAAACCGTGGCTCTGATCAGCCTGATTCTGGAGCAGTATCGCGGCGTCTTTGAGAGAATTTACATCTTCAGCCCGAGTGTCAACATAGCCGACGGCTGGATACCCGTCAAGAAGTACATTGAGGAGGACCTGGGGGTGAACACAGAGCGGGAGCAGACGTATTGGGACGAGTGGTACGAGGCGGCGCTGCGGCGCATCATCCAGCAGCAGCGCAAGATCACGGAGGCGTCCAAGAAGTTGGAAATGAAGAAACTGTACCAGGTGCTTGTAGTCATCGACGACTTTGCTGACACGCCGCATTTGCACAAGCCTCACGGCGCCCTGGATACGCTGTTCATCAGGGGCCGGCACATGCAGATCAGCACCTGGGTGAGTTCCCAGAAGCTGAGGCTCATCAGCGCCGCCGTGCGGGTCAACATGCAATTTTTGTGCTGCTGGAGGCTGCGCAACCAGCACGAGCTGGATGCCGTCATCGAGGAGCTGAGCGCACTGCTGCCGAAGGAGCAGCTGTACCGGCTGTACGAGCAGGCGACCCGAGAACCTTACAGTTTCCTCTTTGTGTACTACCTGAAGCCGAAGAACGAAATGTTCTACAAGCTCTTCGAAGAGCGTTTCGCGCTTGAGAAAGACTCCGATGGGGGCAGCGCTCAGCTTCCTGGGCCAGAAGCTGTTCGCCAGCTCCACGCTGATCAACGCGAAGTGTGAGAACATCTCCTGCGCCTCAGGCGCTCAGTGCTGCACTTCCGTCGCAGCTGTCCAGTCGCCCGTCGTTCGCCGGACGGGTGGCTTCCTCAAGAAAAGGATGACGACGATCTACGTGGACAGCCGCAAGAGGGTGGCCGGCTCGGACAGCGACTTTGAGGTCGACCTGGGAGAGTCGCTGCACTTGCAGAGCGACGCCCGGCTCGCTGTCTACAAAATCCGCCTGGCCGACAGCTTCCTGTCCACGGACCGCGGCCGCTACCTCTACTGGGTTCGGCACGCTGAATTGGGCGCTACTGCCCGAGGGCGCTTACACGGGCACCCGGCTGGCCGCCTGGGTCAGCTCCAACTTTGCCACCGCCACCTATAGCGAGACCACAAACAGTCTGAGCGTTGCCTACGACGGCAACCGGCTGATCCTGAACGACCTGGAGCTGCGCCAGCAATTTCCTAACGCAGCGGACTACCCTGCTGCGCCGCCCGCCTCTCCCACCAAGCCCTTCAGCGTGGACCACATGCTGGGCCCGTCCGGCGGGCAGCAGGTCTTTGAGTTCGTCCGCATGATGGCACACAACGAGGTCTACCTGCGCTGCGCCCAGCTGGCCAACGCCAGCAGAGTGGGCAACCTGGGCGACGACATCCTCTCCAAGATCACGCTGAAGAGCGGAGTGGGTACCATTGTGGAGACGGGCTCAGACGACGGGCACTTCATGGCCCTTAGGGGCCCGGTTACCCTGAGGCACACGCGCTTCCGGCTGACCGACCTGGACGGCAACGTCGTCCGGCTTCGCGGGTCGTCTTTGTCGTTCGTGTTATATCTTGACCACGTATAATTAAATGGAGCCGACCGAACAAGAGGTGCAAGAGGCGGAGGCGCAAGTGGCGCACGCTGCGCCACACGCTGCGCCACACGCTGCGCCACACGCTGCGCCGGACGCTGCGCAGGACGCTGCGCCGGCGGAACCGAAACGGCGGGGCAGGCCCCCGGGGAGCAAGAACAAACCGAAGCAGGACGTGCCTACTGAGCCGGCTGCTCCAAAGCGCAAGCCAAAGCCGCCTCCACTTGAGACGGCGCCGGCGGAGGCACCAGCAGAGGCACCGGCTGAGGCACCGGCGGAGGCGCCTCAGCGCACAAGAGAGCAGCAGCGCGCCCTGCGCATGCTGGAGAGGCAGTCCACCTATGACCGGTTGACAACAGGCGCAAGTGTACTAGTGTAAAAGCATGATGTCAATCGAGCCTCGCGATGCTCCGGTGGTTCCACAAGACGTACCCCAGCTATAACTTGCAGCCGCTGCTGCTGAAGCGCTACCGAGAACTGGAGGAGGCGCGGGCCTTCAACAATTGGCTTGGGGAGCGCAGGCAGGCGCAGGAGGGGCAGCGGACGACGTGAGCCGGCTGACGGAGGCCGTGCACCGCCAGGTACCCCAGCTGCGCTACGCGCGGGCCGAGCGCCGGGGCGTGGAACAGGCGGCGGACGAAGTTGCGCAACAGTAAATGAAGACGCTTCGGGCGCACGGCTTCAATCAGCGCCCGCGCTTTGAGCTGGTGGTGGGCTACCTAGAGCGGAATGAGCCGCTGCCCCTGGATCAACCGGACCGCAAGGCCACCTCGTTTGTCACAAGCCACTTCTACCTGGACGATTTTGTGCAGTCCAGCGAGGACCCCAACCCCCGGCCCCAGCAGCACACGCCTCTGCAAGCAATTCCCGAGGAAGGC
>CAUJNA010003558.1:0-50000 GCA_963377175.1 Effrenium voratum
CGACACGCAGTGGGCGAGCGGCGCCAGCTGCAAGGAAAGGACGTACAGAAGCAACAATATGATTGCCACCAACCTCCAACCAGAAACGCCCTTCAACTCAGCGACCTTTTTCATTTGCCACCGCCCCGTTCCTTAAGCACACTAAGTCAGGAAGTTCCTGCATTTGAGTACACCCCTAAAAGGCCTTCGGTGCCTTCCAGGTCCACGGGGGCCGGCGCTTGCAAGCACCCTCGACCTTCCGGGGAAGCTCAAGAAAGCATCGCCCGCGCGCAGATCAGGACCTTTCCAAGCATCCAGGCCCTTGGAAAGGGTGGTGTGGATCTGTTGTTTTCTCGGTTGCTTTCTGCTCCCCTGCTAAGAGTTTAACTTTTAGTGGTTTAGTACGGAAAACCCATTAGTTGGCAAAAAGCTAAACTCCTAACATCTAAGCGAGATGCAACAAAGTGTTGGAGGTGTGCAGGGAAGATGGCTCCCAGAAAATCCTCTGCGCAAGCCAGGGGTTCGCCCGGTTTTTGAGACCAGGTCGGTATTCCCCCAAGAGTAAACCTGCACTTTTTTGTGAACCCTACAAACTCAGGTGTCCTGTAAAGCAGTCTGCAAAGAACTATCCTCCTTTGCGCCAGATCCTTCCAGGTCGGTGTGTTTTTTCCAGAGGATTTCTGCAAACGGTCCCAGCACATGGCTCTTCCCAGTCAGGCTTCTGCAGCTCCGAAAACGCCTTGATGTGCGGTGTCCTGCTTTTGGACGACATGCCCTTGGTTGAAGAACACCCCTAAAATCCCACCTGGTTTATTCAGCTGGGGTCCACATTTAGCAGTGTTCCGCTCGACTTGCTTCGGAAACCGCCAGCTGACACACCGACACACGCACGCATGCACAAATGTGCTGTAGCTCCCGTCAATACATTTACTCACGCACATTTGGGTGAAGTATAACTTAACCAGCAAGCCTACAAAGGAAGCGTCATCATGGCTGAGGCTCACCCCATAGGTCTCCATAATTCGCTGCACCTGCGCATGTGAAGACGCCAACAGCTCGCTTTCTGAGTTCCGCCGGGTGAAACTTCCACGGCTCGAGAAATGAACCGCTTCAAGCGGGGGAGGGGTGGGGTGAAATCCTCCCGGGCGCGTCAGCGTTTGACTGGGGTGATCCCTCTGTGCATACATGGGTGTGTCCTGAAAAAGGGGAACCTAACAATTGTGGGCTTTGCATTTGGCTTCCCTTTGAAATCAACCAGAAAAGAGTGCCCTCAAAAAACGACCCACTGGCACTGTCCAGTAAGCGCAGTCTGAAAGAGACCACCGGCTCGTGGCCGGGAAAGAAATTGTTTCTGACCCATGCCCTCAAAAGAGAGAAGTTGCCTCTTGCGATTTCGACGATTTCTGTCCAGTAAGCGCAGTCTGAAAGAGACCACCGGCTCGTGGCCGGGAAAGAAATTGTTTCTGACCCATGCCCTCAAAAGAGAGAAGTTGCCTCTTGCGATTTCGACGATTTCGCCGGCGGATTTCGCCCTTCTCGAAAGCTGATCGCTACCCTTTGTACAATACCCGCCGCAAGTTTCGCATCACCTCAGAAGCCGTCCCCCCCCCCCCCCCCGGTTTCCCGTTGAAGGACGGGGCTGGGAAGCCGAACCCAACAGAAGTCATCATCCGACACAATCTGAACGATCGACGCTCACCGAACTGAGATGAGCTAGGATTCGCCACGGCGACCAACCACAGCCCAACACGGCGCTACGGCGCTACGGAACCTCTTTATGAAGCCCAAAACATTCAGTCTCTCCGGCTCCATGCTTGCATGTGACGTTGCTGCCGCTCTCTCATGGCACGGCCTCACCGCTTGGCAGGCTCTTGCCGCCTTTCTGCCCAAACTTGGATAATTCAAAAACCGGGAAAAAAGGGAGCGCGCTAGCAGAGGACCTTCACCAAAGGATCTTCTAGCTTCCCTCCCCAAAAAATGAACCACGGCTTTATTTGGGAGCAGTCGGAATCGACTCCTTCCAGCCAAGCGTCGCAGCGGCCTTCTTCTTTTTCTTCCTCGGCGCCTCCTCCTCCACGGCCTCCTCCGCAACCTCCTCTTGCACACGCTTCCTCGGACGCAGGCGTGGGAAGTTCCAAAACAAGACCCACCTTCAGTGCGGGTGTGGGTCAACCCAAAATGAACCCTGGTAAATTGAAACATGGACTAAAACCTGCGGTCCCCTAGTGGTTTAATTTGACCCACACCCATGTGTCCAGCTCCCTCAAAGTGCAAAATTTTGGCATTACCCTCCGAAACCCCGTGGCAAATGTCGAGGGAACCTCTGGCAGAGGCTCCGCCTTCAAGAACAGCATGTCTTAGCCAAAGGGGAGTCAGGAGTCAGGTTCCAAGCCCCCACACGCCAGCAGCAAAAGTGGAAGGCACATGCTGCCAAAACTAAAACAAGAACAACCAGTAACAAAAAAGCAACACGCTGGCAGAAAATCCAACTGGCAAACAGCACCAATCAAGCCGGTGGAAAAGGCGGTCAACGTTGTAAGGCCCAGCACGCCTGCCCCACCACGGGGTCTGTCTCAAAATCAGGAGGCCCACCAAATGCTCGACCAACAAGTCGAGTTCGCGCTTTGTCAACACCATTTTCAGGCATGGCTTATCTGCCATTATTACCACTATTAGGTGCTTCCAGCGGAGCTTGCCGCCCTCAACAGAAGTGGTGGATGACCTCCAAGCGTCCAAAACCCAAGTTCGCCTCGAGCCCGCAGGCCGCAAGACTAGAAAATTACGCCCAAGGCGGAAACTTCCGAGGTTCGCCGCCCCAGAAACCCACACCCCTTGCTTCCAAAAAAACAGAGAGAAAAGAAAGAAAAAAAAGGGGAAGAACAAAACCAACACATCCAACAAGAACCACAGACAGAGACCGGAGAAAATGATTGTATCACAAAACAAGACCCAAAACCAGGAGCTTCTTGACGCCTCCTCTCTCTGCCGGGCGGCTTCTTCTTCGGCACCGCGCCCTCTTCCAACACCTCCCCCGCTTCCTCTGCCGCCTTCGCCGCCGCAGCCTGGCCACGGAGCCGGGGGAAGCTCCCCAGGCCGCTTTAGACCCAGGGCTTCAGCCACCAGGAATTGGACCGGTTGAATCGTCCATGTGTCCATTTGCCAGGGCAACCCATTTTGGGTAATTACCTAGTTTTGACCCACGGGCAAATCCAAATCCAAACCACCAACCGAGGAGAACCTTGAAATGTGCCAAACTGGAGAACCCCCCCCCCCCACAAACCAAAAAAAAATGCCTTCCTCTCTGAGTTGTTGTTTGCTGTTGCCAAGCTGAATGGTGCACCGAGCCTCAAAAAACACACCACAGTTCGGGTGGGCCCAAGACAGACATGCAAATCAGGTACCAGTAGGCCCCCCAAAAGGTTCACACCCCGGATGAAGAGCAGCTCGTTGCGGCTCGGCCCAACCGTCCGATCCGGCACCCATGCAGGTGGAGGTCGGGTTTTGGGCGACATACCCTCCCACCAGCTAACATGAAAGTGCACAGACCCCCTGTAGAAAGACGACTTTCCTCTTGGAAAGGGCCTTTTTGCAGTTCCATGTTAGTTGGTGGGAGGGTACTACGACGACCATCCTCTTGAGACAAAAGGCCCCCACTCCCATCAGTGGAGTGCCACCCCACTCGGGCCTTCTTGGCCTTCTTCTTGCGCTGCTTTGTGACCTGAGCACTCGCAAATCGAGAGGTTCCGAAGCTCTCCCCAACTCTCCCCTTGGAAAAATGAGAGTGTGGCCTTGAAAACACCTTTTCTTGGAACCCAGAAAAAACCTTCTGCCATTTCGGGGAACCAGGTACAGGCCACGCCAAGAACGAGAGCCCGAGTCTTTCCCCCGCCTCCTTGATGGCCTCCTGCATCACCTCGCGGCGAACCAGGACGCGAACAGACGCGACTTGCGACTTCGAATTCTTGGCCCTTTCCCGCGCCTCAAGGGGAAAAGGAGGAAATGTTGACCCCATATTATAAAACCCCAGTGTATGAATATGGGGGGTGTTCCCACCCAAAAGTGATGACTCCGCACTAAGCCCAGGGACACCCCCCGTAATAATAAGCTGGGGGTTGATTCATATGGGGTCAACATTAGATGGCACAACTCCCACGCCTCAAAAGGCCCACTGCAAGGATAAAAAAAGGGATGAGCCAACGGGGACGTACACAATCGACCTCCTACGAAGGTCGAGTAAACGAGCCCCAACTCTTCTTGAAGGACTCCCCGGTTCAAAGCAACTCCTGCATCCCGTGATTCACAGGTTTTCTGGAGGCTGATTCCCCGCCCCTCCCGTGTCAGGATCCCCGGCTAAGCCTGTCCTTCTCAAAAAAACAAGCCAAAAAAGAAAAAAACAAAATATTTATTTAAACAAACAAAAACAAAAAAAACGGGAGATCCGCGCGGGAAAAAGACACGGAAACACTTGCGCCTCCAAGTTCTTCCGGGGTGTCGTGCCCTCCGAGAGGAAGGTCAGCCGCTCCTCCACCTGTCACCGGCAAATGGTGGGTCCAGGCTTTTAGTGTCTCGCGCATTCTCTAGTGGCCGGGGTCTGGGATTTCAAATTCAGGTGCTACCAAAACAACTCACGTTGCACGCACGCACGGCGTCTCAGAATGCCGCTAGCCGCGCTAGCTTTCCTTGGGTTTTCCTAGCCAACCCCTGAGTAAACATCCAATCGACCCCCAAACCCCAATCAGCTCAATGAATCAATTCACCCCCCCCCTCACCAAAAAAAATAAAAAAAAAAAAAAACATCAACCCCCCCCCCCTTCCCCCTCCTCAAAAAAAAAAAAAGCAAGTCCCTCGGCCTGGTCCTTGAGCTTCTCCCCGAACACCGTGGTGGCCTCATCGGAGAAGCAGTCGATGCGGCTCGCCAGGGAGCACTTGTTGGCCAGGTACCTGGCCAATTGACGGCCGCGGACGCGTGTGCCGTGGGTTCTGCGATCAGGGGGTGCCTTTTCCGTTCGTGTGATTGAAACTGGACCTGATTTGCAAAAACCACCCCTGCCAAGCCCAAGTAAACAGGCCGTTTAACCCTGCATTGGCGCCTTTGGGGCCTGGTACGTCAGGCAAGTGGTTAGTATCCGTGGGCACCATCTACTTACCATGGCAGCCACCTTGCCCAGAGGACAGCCGCAGGGCAAGACTGACCATAGCAAAGGTAGCGACAGCCATCCTGGGCCTACACCGGCGAGAGCCGAGCGCTCGGCTGGGCATCTGGCCCGCCTCGATATCCTGCCCTTGTTCTTCTGCTGGGCCCGGCCAATGAAGGTGGAGTGGAAAATCAAACCTCGGTGTCGAATGACCGAATGAAAGCCCAAACTTACACCAGCCGACTGAACTACCAGGCCCCAAAAAGTGTGGACGCGCGACTGAGCGAGCCATAAAAAAGCTGCTTGGGCCTCCCGCACGATTCAGGTGGTGTTGGATTGAAGGCAAAGAACAAAAAGCCCCGAAAGCTCGGCTGGCCTCCCAAGCTCTCGCGCCAAGGTGCCGTACTTGGGCGTGTTGCCCTGGCGGCAAGGCAGCGCTTGCGGAGCCAGGAGTACTGAATTCGTCTAACCCCCGGGCCCCCAGGACTAGGCTGGGTGCTGTTGCACCGGGGCCCTGACGGAGAGGGCTCCAACCACACACTTCACATGGAAGTGGGGTGGTCATTTGCGGGCGGGGGGGGAGGGGGGTTGCCGATGTGGAGGATACAAACCCCTGGTTGATTCATAAGGGGGGGGGGGCTGATGGAAACGTCCGCTTTTGGAGCATCCCTAATCCCAGCCTTCGTGGGACCTTGTCAGGTACCAAATCACATCCTCTGAACATGTAGGGACCTTCCCGCAACCCTGGCTCCGCAGCCTAAAGGTGTTTCTTCAAAAGAAATCTCTGGGTTGTCAACTCGGTTCCTTCCTCCCCCCCCCACCTCCCCCCTCCTCGCCCCACCTCGCCCCAAGACATCACCAAGCACCCCACCAAGCCACCCCACCAAACCAAACCAAACCAAACCAACCAACCAACCAACCAGCCAAGCCTCCCTCCCCCTGCGCCTTCGTCTTCATCGCCCTGAAGAGCGCCTTCTCCGCCCCCAAGATCTGCACGGTGCTCGCGGGGTACTTGGCCAGGTTCGTGAGGCTCCCTGGTAATCTCGGATGCTCCGCGGGCCAAGCTAGGGACAAAGAGATAAGCCGGGCGTATGGTGTTTCTGGTCGTTCAGGTACATGTATATTGTATATATACATATGTGTGTGTGTGTGTGTGCGTGTGTGTGTGTATAGGTATAATATAACCATGATTTCGAGCGACTTTCTCAGCACCCCCAACAAGTAAGTGCCCCTAAGTGCCCCCAAGGGAAATCGGAGTACATGCTGCTCTTCATAGCATGTCCAAAAAAGGCGGTTTTCCTAGTGCTTGTGTTGGCGTAGTGGCTTTGGGGTAGCGGAACCCATTCTAGAAGAAACAAGAAGAGAAACGGTCCCATTTGAGTGTGCATCCAAATGAGGTAATTCTGACGGGAAGCATTCACTCCTGGTTGGCCAAAGCAGGATCCCGTTTAAGAGGCGCTGCTGAGAGAAATGCCCCTCCCCAATATGTTTGGTTGATAAATGCGGGGACGACATGAACCTCCGAAACGGATAAGAGAACTCCGTTGCTTTGAACCCACACCAAAAAAAAAGAAGAACAAACAGTTTCTTTTTTTTTTAAAGGGGGGGGGGGGGGGGGGAAAAAAAGAAAAAAAACACGAACCCTTTCGGAGTTTCTCAGGAGATGGGACCCCTCCAAGGCTCCATAGCTCACTTCCTGAGCGGATGGGGCAACAATGTCCGAATCTTGTTGCGTGCCACCGAGGCGGTCTTTCCAAAACGTATACAGTCCTGGGTTGCTCTCCGACCTGTTGCAGGTTTCATATAAAAATGCCAGTTGTCTATTCCAAAAGATCCTTTTGAAGCGATTCGGCCCTTGAGACCAGCCATGAGTCTTGAAGGACCTCGGGGAGCTGAATGCGACGCTTCGCCTGCGTGCGAGATGAGCCGGGCCCCGATGATCTCCCCGATCAGCGCGCCCAAGTTGGGGGCCACCAGGTCCATCTTGGCCTATCGAGTCTGGTTACCTGCTAGGAGACAAGGGGGACCCAGCTGCGGAAACGCCGGGGCAAAGTCGGTTGGGGATGTTGTGATCATGTCCTTTTTAGGTCAGTTTGGCAGCTTTGATTCCATTTACCAGGGCCACCTATTTTTCCAAAAGGACACCTATGATTGTGAGATTTTGATATTTTTTGTCTGGCACACTCCAACCAATGTGCCATAATTGACATTGACCGGTTCTGGGAAGAAATCCTGGATCCTGATGAAGAACTGCGTACCGTCCTGCAAACATGATATCCCCACGATGCACTAACAGTTGAGCTTTGATACAGCTGCTATAGCAGATGTTGAACACATATGTGTATGTATATATATCCGCCAGTGTATGCCTCAAACACGCACAACAACACCCACCCTAACACAGATTTCACCGACCATTCCACGCACAAACCACAAGAAGTCTGTGTTCCCAAGTCAGCAGCTGCACCAGTCCCGAAAGGCGGGACAAAATGAGGGAAGCGGCGACTCTTCGCACGCCTTGAGGTACTCATGCAGCGTCTTCCGCCTGAGTTGGGACAAATAGAATAGGTGATCCATTGAAAAAGGACACCAAAAAAATCCCCCAAACCCAACATGTCCAAAACCCTCGGAAAGGTTCACTTCAATCCGCCGAAGTGAGTCTCAGGAGCCCTCAACTAAAACCACTTGAGACCCCTTCACTGGGGTGAAGGCATGTCAGCAAGCTTGATCACCTCGCTTGCAAAGTGGTCGATGTTCTTCATATCCATTTCCACGATGTCCTACGTGCGGTGAAAGATGCGCTATGCGCCCTACGGGTAGGGAGCTCGTTTTGTGGAAACAAAATGAGACCGTTTTGAGAAAATCCTGCATCTAACAAACCCTGGAATGATGATTCCCCCGCAAAGGTCAAAAAACAAATGGTTTCCCCGTGATTTCTTGGGTGGCGCGAAATGGATTTCGTCCATCCACAGTGGGACAGGTTGATTCATCTGGAGTCAACAGTACGCCACTCCTGGCCCATGGACATCTTCATCGCCTTCCTGAGTGGCGGTCGAAGGCACGGTGGAAGGCTCCATTTCAGAAACCAAGGTGCTTTGAGCTCCTCTCCCTTTCGTTTTGCCGTGTCTTTTTTCAATGGCGAAGCCTTCCTCTGCAAAGACAATGATATATTCGCACTTCCAGCTTTGGGATTAGGGGGCGCCGCATGGCGCCGAATCTGTTTTTTTGTGCTTTTGATTTGTTTGCTTGACAAGAAAACAAGTAGTTATCGTTTTTGGTGGGAACCCTATCGCTTTACAGCGTTCTGATGTGGGGGGCCCTCACGTTTTGCGAGGCGTTCTGCAAATTCATGCTGCCAACCCCGCTTTACTAAAGTGATCCACGCATATTTCGACCGTGACTCATATGCCCCAAATGTGGCTTGGCAACCCTACTCAAAATGAAACACACGGTTCGGGCGCGACCTATTCTTCACTGAAATTATTCACCTAAAAGGGCGTCCCCAATTTCACAAAGGGCAGTGCAACATGCATAATTGCATCCGGGACTCGTGCTCCGGGGGGAAAGCACAAGCAAAAGCAGGGCAAAAAAGCGCTGCAACATTGTAAATGTCTGTGTGATTGTGTCACGCAGGAGGAACTTGGGCAGTTGCAATAGCTTAGTCAGCCGAAAGAGGTCGCCATCCCGAAAGCCTCGAAACATCATCACCGACCCAGCTTACCCCCCACCCTCCACCCCCCAACAAGCATGGAGTGCAAGAAAGTCCTGAAACCGAGCTTCCGAAAATCCACAAAACGTGCTTGTTTGCCTGTGCACTTCCCATGTTTGTCGACCCCGCCCCAGCCATTTTCCCCCGCCATTCTCACCCCTGGAAACCACCCGAAACCACCCCTCCCCCGGCCGAGCAACAAGATCTCGTCCGCCACCTCCTCAGAGCCAGCGGCCTCGCTGAGGGCCTCCTTGTCTCCTGCCGAGTGGCGGGTGGGTGAACTTCGCCTGGTCACGAGCTGTTTGCATTTTGTCCGAAGACCAACATGTAAATAGAAGTCCTGAACGGGAAAATGAGGATGAAGCGCTGGCAAAGGACTTAAAATTCCTGAACTGCAACTCCAAGCCCAAAAATGAAGGTGAAGGAACCTACATCATCCCAAATCGGAGCTCGCAATAGGCAAAATGTTCCCCGACCGAAGCGACTAGCGAGGCGGCCGGTCTGTTCGCTGGGACGCGCACGAGAGAAGCATCCAAGAATCACATGCTGCCAAGAAAGAAGCCTTCAAAATATCTGAATGTGTTTCTGTTTGAGGCTGGGGCTTGGGCGCTGGAATGACCTGCCGGGCTTTGCGAAAGAAAGTCCTGCTGGGCAACCCCCTGAAATTGACCCTAAGGGTTGAATGCGGAAAACCGATCTGGAAATCAACCTGGCTTGAACGGGTGACCACTAAACGCAAGACCCCCACATCGGACGTTGCCCGCGGCTCAACACTTGAGTCGCTTTGGGGAGCAAGCCGACCGATCCCATCGACGGCTCCGCCTTCGAAGTTGTCCCTCACCTCGGTGAACAAACCAGCACCACCAGCACCACATGGCTATCCACTTCGGGGAGGCATGAACTCGGAATAATAGTCGCTTGCTAGTGGGGGTCTGCAAGGGGTCGCGGGATTCCCCGACAGGAGTTGCTCAACTCAGTGGCCATTTGAACCATCGCCAGGTCTGGGCAAAATGAGGGGGTTCAAGTTTCCGGGAAGTGACCATCCTCCCAAATGGCTTGCGCCCACCCGCTAATATTCATGGGATGGGCTTTGGGCGGCTCGTGGGGTGCCAGCGGGCACAAAGGAGCTGACCATCCACACGAAAAGAAGAAAAACCAAGGTAGAGACTGAAATACGCCCAGGCATCCGCAATTGCAACCCCCGGAAAACTTCCGGAACCCGCGCAAGCACAGGGAAAATGGCCAAGCACCTTTTCCACATTTTCGGGCCTGGTGATTGACGTGATGTGCGTTGGCCCCAGCCACAAACAGAAACACTACAGAAACAGGACAGCAACTAGCTCCGCACCCTCCTCCTTCTCCCGGGATCCGATCCGGGGCTCCGATCCGAGGGCCCTCCAAAACCTCTCGCTCCGATCCGGGGCTCCGATCCGGGGCTCCGATCCGAGACTCCGATCCGAGGCCCCCCGCGCGGATGACCCGGCTCACCTTGGCATAGGCGATGTTGTCCGTGACGATCTTCGTGAGCTCCGGGAAGTGCCAGGCGTACCACTCCTCAGAGAGGAGCTCTCCCCGAGGAGCGCTCTGAGAAGGAGAGCCGTTCGGTGTCTTTTTATCATAGGCGTTTTTTAAAGGGAAAGTAGATGGATATCCCTAATGGATGATGAACCCACCAGGTAAACCAGGAATCGCCATCTATTGTTCAAGCAAAACAACCAAAAGGGACACCTATGCTTCCCATAACTTCCACTTGCATTTTCGCCCACTGGAGAAGAAGTGGACAATATAGTCCAGTCTGAAACCAACAAGGGAAGCAAATGGAAAGACAACCTTTCTTTGCAACAGGTGGTTCCTATCCACACATCGGTTTTTGGCGGAGTCAAATGGGGAAAGGGACCTATGCAGCAAGTTGTTTTCTGCTGAATTCACTGCCCAAAGGGAATGGTTAAGATTCCAAAGTGGTCTCCTTAATCTTTTGCTTTTCTCCGCCCTTCCCATCATGGAAGCAACCAGGTCCTTTCAAAAGGAAGATCTGGCTAGTGGCCTTGTGAAAGATTCCGGGGGCCTCCAGTCAGGTTGCATGATGATAGGCTAGAGAATGAAAAACGCTCTCCAAACCCTGCACTTCCCAAAAAGTCCGACGTACTCTTCCTCCCACCAACATGGCCTTTTCAAGAAGGGTACCTGGAGGATAAAAAAACCAAAACAAACACACACACACACACACACACACACAAAAAAAAAAAAAAAAAAAACAATTACCTAATACAAATACAAACACAAACAAACAAACAAACAAACAAACAAACAAACAAGCAAACAAACAAACAAACAAACAAAACAAAAAAGAAACAAAAACAAAAACAGAAAAGAAGGAGGGAAGGAGGGACCGGGTCCGGGTCAGCTGCCATGGCGTGAGGGTAGGCTCCCAAGACTCCAACCCTTCCGCCGGGCCACCCGGACTCGCATGGCGAAGGTGTTGATGTTCCTCGGGCAGGACGGCCAGAGTGGTCACCCCACTCGTTTCTCGGGGTCCCAAAACAAGTGGTTTGAACGGGCGGGAATGTCCTACAGAAATGGTGGCCGGAAGTGCTCCACAGGTTTACGTGGTTTCCAACCAAAAACACAATTTGTAGAGGAAACTTCTTTTTGGGGACCTCCCTTTTGGGTTCCATGTTACTTTGTAGGGGAGTGTTCAACCACTTCCATCTTAGAACAGCATCCCACTGTCCCTTGAGGTTTGGGCCAGCTACCCCTTGGTGATTTGGATTGGTGGGGACTTGAACCCCTGGCTGTTGTAGAGGATAAATGGGAAACCAGGTTCTGACTTTTAAACCACCAATCCAAACCATGGCCAGTTCATCCACCAGGGAAGCGTCTGCCTTTCCCGGACGTGAGCTCATGCTACCGTTCATGCCTGCGGCACTTTTTGCGCGGATTGCAAATGAACTTGGGGCATCAACAGGGCAAAATAACAAACAACGGTAGGACGAGTGCAGCTCTGGTGTCCGTTTTGGCCATTGGGAATCAGCATCGCACGGAAAATCCTTGGAATTCTGGACATCTCACGTGCCCGCATACCCGCGTGTGACAGCTCATGGCAAGGGGCTTGTCGAGGTTGTCCAGCAATGCAATGGTGTTCATAATGGGCTTGTCCTGCAAACCCCCACGCGAACAGCACAAGAGCCCCGCGAAGGAAGCTCAGCGCAGCTCCGAGCACCCGGATCCACTGTCCCCATCGCATTTTGCCCCCCGGAAATTGTCCAAGAGTGACCCCCGCAGCCCCAATTTTCCGACTTTTTGAGAACCCCCAGGCCCCCCCCCTTTCCCCCGAAAAGGGAGACAAAAAAAAATAGAAGAAAAAAAGAAAAAAGAAAGACCCCAGGCCACCCTGGCGGGCGCCAAACAAAAAGAAATCCGGCCCTCCTGGCGGTTGGGATCCAGCTGCATCCTCGAGCGGCTGAAGGCGTGGCCCAGGCCCAGGCGCGCCTTGTCCAGGTCGTTCTCGCTGAGGTCCTCTCGTGGGGCCACCGGGGCCCCGGACGTCCAACCCAAACCCACCGGGCTGTTTGGTGGGAAGTGGTTTGGGTGGCCCAATCCGATTTTTCATCAATAGGAAATATCTCCTCTTTAAAAAAGAAAGAAAGAAGAAGCTACTGAAATACTTGCTGGTGCGATAAGTGGGGGATGTGGTCGCATGAACCCAGGCTCAGGGGTCCCCGAATAAAGGCAACCAGTTGGATGGATAGAAATGGGTCATGTCCATGTCTCATTCCCTGCTAACCAACCTCCCAGAAGGCCACCGGAAATGGGACCAAGTCTTCCCCAGAGCTTCTGAGAGCTTCCCATGGGAAGCGTGCCATTCGGAATCCGTCCCACTGGGGGCACACTGGGCCGCCTGGAAGAGTGTACTAAACTATTGTTTGTTTGTTGTTTTTGTTGATTCTGCTCACTTTTGGAGGTTCCGAGAAGGGAACTTGAGGCGGATTTCAAAACGTTAAGGGTCGCCTGAGAAACAGACATCGAACAACGGCTTGGCTTGCCAATGTTCAATGTTGGGAGCCTGGATGCGGCTCCCACTTCGGGTGTTGTTTGTGGCTCCTTTTTGTGGCCCCGTGGCTCCCCCAAAATCCATGGCCAGTTGTGTGGACAAACAGGGAAGGGAAAGAAATGTCATGGGCAAAGAAAAGCATCGTCCACAAACTGGAGATAACGAATCCGCGCTGCAGAAGGCTCGCGGAGCCCATTTTGCCCCAGCTGGCAACGCTTTGCCCACATGTGACTTGGAGATCGTCGATCAACCCTCGCGATTTGGAGGAAACCACACAGTCACAAACATCGCTTTTGTTTGTACGGAGACCCCTCGTTTTTGTCTCGCGTCTCTGAACTCCTTAGGCCCTTACTGGCTGAAAAGGAAGCCCGAGGAAGACCGAGCTTCAGTCCAGCTTGGTCTTACCACGGAGTCATCCGATGGTGCGGATGTCGGCAACCCAAAGAATTGTGGAGTTCGGATTCCGGAAACCTGATAAATCTGCCGGAAGCAAGTCCCACACGGTAACCCCCTGAACACCATGGCCCTCTTGATTAGTCCGATGCCCGTCTGCCAAGGCGTCCTTCACCAGGCGGTTGAAGTGAAGGCGGCAGCCTCTGAAAAGCTCCTGCAGAAGCGGACCGGGAAAACGCGGCAGGCCCGCAATGAACCTGGTTGGACAAACGCGGAGTCAAGAACCCCCGCCCCCTCGTGCCTGATTTAAAGAACGCGGAGTAAGTCACATAACGTCCCTCGGACCCCAATTCCGTCAGAAGGTATGGATTCACTCTCGTCTGCCCCGGGACATGTATGGACTTGGCAGGAACCGCCCGCGCACGCTGTACTTTTCCCATACGTAGAGGCGGGGACAGTCAAGGGGGCAACCCACCAGCCCATGGCTGCGAGATTTTTGATCACCAGGGTTTGTTTGTTGATCTCTTGCTAAAGTTGAGATACATGATATCTCGTGAATGCAGCTAGGCTTCCAAAGGTCTGGCTGGGAACCCTCAAAAAGGATCCAGGCATAGGTGTCCTTCTGGCAAAAAAGATAGCACTCGCAAATGGAATAAAACCAAACTGAAATCAAAGCCATCCATTTTCAACCAAACCGTCATAAAATGGACACCTACGGATGTTGATGCCCAGAAGGGAGCAAGGGAAACCCTGCAAATTCCCATCATCCACCGTGGGACGCCCTAATAGACCACGCCCCAACACACCGAGGGCGTTTGAGTCCTTCACCGACTGCCCGTGGGTGATGGGAAACTGCTCGGCCAAAGCCTGGCACGAGATATAAGCGAGGCATGGCTTTGTCTCGAAAAATCCCGGACCCGCGAAAAAATGCAGTTTGTTTCCCTTTTGGTAGCCCTTTGAAGCTGCCCCCCCCCAAAAAATGGTAAAAGTAGGGGGCCTGGGGGGTGGCCTGTTGAGGGTTGCCTGTTCTGGTTTTTATGTTCATCTCAAATCTGTGTTCCCCCTTATTCGTTTTTAAAAGAGGGTTTTTAGGGAGCTTATTTATCGTTTTCGTTAAGGTAATCATTTTGGTAATTGCCCCCCTTGTTCATTGTTGGGCTGGGGGCAGACATTTTTTTCATTTGAAAGAGGTAGCCCTTTTAGTAGTTATCAAGTTCTGGGGTGTTGGTGGTGTGTTTGCTTTTGGGTCGCTCGTCCCTTTAATTCGGTCGTTTGCCACCACGCCACGTCTTCATCCTCTACTTCATTGTTTCAGCCAGACACTCAGTGTGTCGTTTGCTCTGAACATCTTCCAGTATCAGACATATGTTTGGAGAGCCAGTGAAAGAATGGTGTTGAGAGGGGTAAGCAGTCTTCAAAGCTTGACTTGTCGCCACGTTATTTACTTCAACAACTTGATGTTTGAGATTGCGTCCAGTTGGACTTTGCCTGTCGTCCATCAAACAGCCATTTCTCATCAATCGTGCCCTCACTCTGCCCTGCTTTGCTTCAAACCCTTCGGTCTGAACAATGGCACCCAAGAGCACTCAACCTTCTTCGGCTTCGGGGTACGCAAACGCAACGGACGAGAGCCAGCCCGCTCAGAAACCAGACTTTGCTCTTGGAAGAAGGGTAAAACAAAATGTGAGGACAGCGCGACCGCAGAGGTTGGAAGACACCCCAAAAATATGTGTGATGATTACCCCTCAGTCAGGGTAAGGTCTACCCCGAAATCTGGGCAAGGGTAAGGTTTATACTGAGAGAAGGGTAAGGTCTACCCCAAAAACGGGGTAAGGGGTACCCCAAAGCTGGGGTAAGGGGTAAGGGCTACCCCAAAATCGGGGTAATGGGGTAAGGTTTACCCCAAAATCGGGGTACACCACCACCACCAACACCACCACCACCCCCTTTTCTCCCACCGCTCCCCACATTTGCTCTGTCCTGAGGTTGAGACGTCATTCAGAACATCGCCTTCAACACTGTCGTCTATGAGGTTTTGGTTGAGGGAGCGGGTAGGGATTGTGGGTCTTTTGCTTTTGTTGTTATCCCAATCCCACCAAAACAAGGACCAAATCTCCCATTTCTCAACTCCCCCAAAACCAACAAACACATAAACTTCAATATGTTCAGTTTCAACCTCATCCCCAAACCCACATTTCCAGTTTCAAACCCAATCCCAAACCCAATATACTTATAAGACAAGAGAAACGAGAATATCTCAAAATATCAGTATTGATATTTGCATTTTTCAAATCAAGGGAAATAACACTAAAACCCAAATCCCGAGCAACCCGACCAACCGAGCCTGTCCCTGAAAATAATTCTAATAATTTCATATTATTAGAACTATCTAGATAATTATTTTATGGAATAATGCCCATATGGTAATGAAGTGAAAGCATCACTATAAAACCTTTTATTTTCATAATTACTCAGACTTTGCTTGACTTGAGACATTGAATATATTTGATGCGACTTACTTCTGATGAAGTTATATGTGATTTCATGCTTTTTGTTTTGAAATAATGCTTCGTGGTAGTTCTGATACGACAGTTCTTTTTTCACTTTGTGTTTGACTACACCTTTTGATTTCTTATGTTCATCATCCTCACCATGAATTGTGAAGGCATAAGATTTAGGTTTCAATCCGATGAATTTAGTAATGATTTTTCCATTCACTTCGTCCTTAAACATTCCTAAGACCTTTTTATTAGTTTTGTCATGACATGGATGCTCAACAGGATAGTCGCTAAAATCCATGTGTTGCTTTATCTCATTGAAATCCTTATAGACATCATCAGTCATTGTTTGAATTACATAACTGTCAGTATCAGTATATATCAATTTGATGTTTTCATTATACTTCTTTTTCAATACTTCATAATAAAACTGATACATATGTAATTTGCTTAAATCTAAAATGCTCATTCCTAAGAAAATCGGTTTATCCAGTTTCAGTTTTGCTTTAGTTTTCTCAACTCCGACGAGATTTTCATTAATAATAAATCTATTTTTGAAAGTTGGATTATTAACGCATTTTTCATATCTTACCTCATTATCAACCAGTTCAAAGTCCATATGGTTTCTTTTGTCTTCCATAGTTTTTCCGTACACCGCGTTGTTCATTAATTTGAATAAATCTTTCTCAAAATCGCTTTTGGCTTCTTTCCTTTTACCAGTGTTGAAGTCAATCCACGGTTTCAACCATGCCCTCTGTTGAAATTTTATTATCCTATGGACTTTTGTCATTTTCAATCCCATTTTCAAATAATACTGTAAAGTCTTGATATGAACCACATATTTTTCTTTATCCTTTAGATTTAATATTAACTTACTTGTTTTCTCGTCCTTGGGACTTTTACCATCATAATATATTTTGTAGACTTGCTTTTGATAATCGGAAAGCATATTCACATTTACATTCATTATTTCAGGCGCTAGTGGATAGTCAGAGTGGAAGTCGTGCAATGTTTCGGGATATTCCAAATCAACTTCCATAATATAACCGAACTCATCGTTTTCATTCCATTTTTCAACACTGGGCGTTTTCTTTGCCCACTTGATATTTTTTAGCGGTAATTTCTGGGACATTGCTAAACCATACAAGTTATTAGCATCCAAGTAGCTAATATAATTTGATGGCTTGTTCTCATCATATGCTTCTCCCATATACTTATTATTTGCCACCGCTAATTTATGACTTACCTGACACATACCACCTCTCATTCCCTTTTCAACCATCTCAAACATTTCTTGGTCATGCAATTGTTCTATTTCAACGTTCCAGTTTTTAGAAGCATCGCGTCCCATGCGAAATTTGGCAACGTATAATAATGAGCGGGGTCTAAACCGTAGTATTCCATACACAAGTCCCTAAAGTTTTCAAATACATCGGTCAGTAGTAAAACATCAGTTCTTAAATACAAGTCGTGATACTGCCCGAGTGTTCTAATCCCGAAGTGCTTCCATACTTTCAGTGCCCTTTCATAATCTTTATCACTTACATGTTCCTCACTTAATTTACTGTAAAACGCTTCTTTCGGTGGTAAAGCCCTTTCCTTAAATCTTTCAAAATCATCAAAGTAGTCATAGGGATAAATACCCTTATCAGTCAATAAATCCAAATCTTCATCGGTTTTAACATACGGGTTTCTAACGCTGTATCTGAAATTGTTCTTCCAATTCTCACGCTTTTTATCATCCTCATATTTACTCAACCTGACCAACTTATCCAACGAAGACGATAAGAAACTGAAACTGTCCTTGAAACAAAGATTTTTAAAACCAAAGGTTATAAACTTTTCGCTGTTCTGAGCGATACATTCTATTTTAGAATTCTTGTTCAGTTCGTGAGCCTTGTTGATGATTAAGTGGGCATCGTAGTTTTTAAGATTATGAAGAAACACAGGGATTTTATAATATCTCATACTAAATCGTAGATTGCAGTCCTCGTGGGCGCATCCTCTATACTGCCCCGTAAAGTGGCAATGGTCCCAACACTTCTTTTCTCCTTCCTCAAATTTGTTTCCACAAATGAAGCAGTTAGTGGCATTATTGAAGTCCTCCCAGTCCTTCTCGGTTTCAATACGGTCTTTGTCCTCCTTCATTTTCTCCAAAACTTCCTCTCTGACTTTATTGATTTTCTCAACAAATTTATCCATACAATCCTGACCTCTATATAAGTAAGGCTCACTACTTCCGGTTATAGCATTGACTACATTAATCATAAAACCACACGGACGATGATTTTGATATGATGTAGTTTTAGCTTTTGCCGATTTGCTTTTAACATCAATTGGCACAGTTAAACATTCAAAGTCGGCATAGATTACGAATGGAGCTTTAAGTTTCTTGAAATGGTTTTTGAATACTATTGTTTCACCTGCTTCTGGCATTTCTATTTTTTGACCCTCAACTGCTAGACATCCTTGTTCTTCGTGTTTCTTTAAAAGTTCTTCGGTCTTGAAACCATGTGAGCAGGTTCTACAGTGATACTTCTTCGCCTTCATCTTGTTAGTCTGACTACTCATTAACTTATCATAATTTTTGATATAAGCGTAATGGGATTTAACATCATCAGTCAATTTAATCAAATCGATTTTGTGTTGTGCTTGTGGGTTGTTGCTTCTTTTGTATAATAAAATAGTTTTACTATTCGTATCGGGGTTTATGTAATAAACATTGACCGATATGTGTTTGTTCTGTTCTTCAAATAGTTCAATCTCATCATTACCTACTGGAAAGTCAATATTATCCCATTTGATAAATTTGTCATCTACATATTTCTTATAATGATACATCTCGCAGGGATGGTCTTTTTTGAATAACTCATAAAATCCACATTGAACGGAATATTTAAAACATAAGTCGTCCTCATTTTTAATGTTAATACAAGCCTTTTTGTTTGCCACCCAGTCGGGCAATGGAATAAAGGATGAACCACGGGTAGGATTGTACCTATCATAACTGATGACTAACTTTTCAACTTGACCAAGAACCAATCCCGACTGAATGTATTCGGTTATTTCAATTTGTGTCTCAATGTCGTGCCCAATGTTGTTTAAGACGGTGTTCAACTCGTCGGGATTATGAATATTGTATCTTCTGCTTCTTAACCGCCTTTGAATAAGTTCGTTGGCGGGATTTTTGAATGATAAATCGGTTTCCACGATTATTTTCATGTTCGGGTTTCTGTTCAGGAATTCGGCCAGTCGTTGCTTCTGGTATTTTAAGTAGGATAAACCTTTCATTCCCTTTAATCTTATATCACTTACCGAGTAGGTGTTGGCGTATCCCTTGAACGCTTGTTGCTCGTCTGTGATTTTGGACTTGAATCGCTTGACATAATCCTGTAAGGGTCTGCCTCTCGTTAGTTTTAGATAATTAGCACCTTTCATTAAAAGGCCATGCTTTCTATATCCTTCACTCCTCGCCACTTCCTTGAGTTTCGTGTTCAATACGTTTGAAACTGGTTTGTTCTTATCATATCTGTAGGTCTTATCACCTATTTTGAGTTTTTGTGTTTGCCTCCCTTCTTTTTGTATTAGTTCGCCTTGTTGGCTGTTTAAAATGAAATCTATAATTTTTCCTTCTGTCATGGAAACCATAATACTATACTCTATATAATATAAGGTATTTTCTCTTTAAGTAGTTTTTCGGGTAGGGGGTCAGTGTTGGAGAAAATGGGTTTCGGGTTGAGAATGAACGCATTAATCTCATTAAGTGTTTTTAATAAGATGAATGATTATTATTTTTTTCATAATGCGCATTGTCGCGAAGCTTGCAAACAAATTTTAGATTTCTTGTGTTTAGATAAATTTGATTTGCTTGATATCGTCCTTCCGCAGTCCTCACAAGTGTAAGACTGTTTTAGGTTATTGTTGTAGTAATTCTGGTGGTAGTTCTTCTGGTCGTCCCTCCACCTCACGGGTTGCTCACTGTCATCGCTCGAAGTCTGTTTCTGTTCGCTTATCATCTGTAAGACTAAGTCGTTTTCTGCTTTCATCAGTTCAACCATCATATCAAATTCGTCATTCGTTATTCTATGCCGACTTTTACCGTTAATAAAAATTCCTGTCATTTTACTATATTAGGGCGTTTTGTCTTTAAGTAGTTTTTATTTTTTCTTCTTGCCTCGGCTACTTTTTGTATTTGTGCTTTCTGGGCTTCTACTCCTGCTTCTTGTTTCCATTTGTTCCCTCGTCCATTCACTACCTCTAGCTATTTCTTGGGGTGAGTTGCTCCTGCTTCTTGTTTCTAATTGTCTTCTGTTCATTTGATTACCTCTTGCTCTTTCTTCTGGTGAGTGGCTTCTGCTTCTTGCTTCTACATGTCGTCTTGACCAGAATGATGTCCTCGGTTGTTCTTCTTCCTGTTCCCTTGATTGTTCTGATGGTGTGGATGTCTTCTTGTCATCACGTTTGAATAGTTCAAATACGCTCTTGTCTTCTCCACCTAAAAATATGTTTCTTAACGACTTTATTTCTCGGCTTTCCTCTTTCTTCTCTTCCTCTCTGACGGTTGATGCTGACGATGATGACGTTAAATGAAGACTTTGTAAATCTTCCTGCTTTTCATCAGACTGTTTTAAATCAGTATCTTTTACATCGGTTGGTTCATCTGACTTTTTCTTTTCTTCAGTCCTACCTGAAATTGCATTACTATAAATTTCATCAGTAAAATCTTTTGCTATATATCGTGTTGTTTGTGCGTCTGCCTCGTTGTTTTCATATAACTGTGATGTTGGCGCTACTTCATCAAACATATCAGGGAACAATTCATGATGAAGAACTTGTTCATCAGTTTGAACCCTAGCATTCAACCGTAGTCTCCTATCGTATTTTGAAAGGTCAAAATCGTCAAAATCTATATTGTTGATTGACAAGTCAATTACCTGTCTTTCGGGGATGATTTCAATTTTTAATCTGTGCATCATCGCTTCCTTTAGCATTTCTTCAAAAGTAGGGCGTCGGCGTAATCCATAATATTTAACAGTCATATTAAATATTATATATTTTATTAAACTTCCGCGGGTATTTCTTTAACTGAACCATCCATCACGGTTGGTCTATCTTCTTTTTCCTTAGGTCGTGGGTGGAAAACTGTGTAATACACTTTATCATTGTAAAACCTTACTAATTTCAATCTGTGTTCCTTCTTGATAAAATCACCATCGCTATTAATTAAAGCATTATATAACTCAGTGAATTCTTCATGAACACTGTCTTTAATCTTTCTAAATCCTTTCAGTTTGTCCATGACTGTTTTCATCTCTTCTGGTCTGCTTGCAAGATAAGCGGGTGTTAGTTCAGACGCTCTTTTCTTAAACTCGTTGTAACCATAAGCGTCTTCTGCTTTTGATTCTACTTCAACAACTGGGTCGTCTTCTCGTTCATCTTCTTCTTCGCCTTCCTCTAATGGTTCTAATTCTGGCATTTCATCAGCGGACACCATTGAATGAACTTCTACACCGGCAGGATATGAACTCTTTGAAACAGCGCTTGCCATTTCTTCGTGTTGTTCTCTCCAAAGTCTCATTTTTTCTGCAAGTTCTTCTTTCTGTTTCTGTGCTTCCGTTAGTCCTTCTTGAATGAAAGACTGGTGTTGTTTCAGTCTGTCAGCAAGTTTCAATTCATCATTAAGTTTATCTCTTACTCTGTCAGAGTCCGACATTGCTCCTTTCATAACTTCTCCTCTCCGGTCTAGTTCTTGTTTCTTTTGAATGTCTAAGGCTTCCTTATTATCAAACTGACTACCGTATTGGTTTAATCTGTATCTTGTCGCTTTTCTGTCTATCACATTTTCAATTGATGGACGGTTCTCATCTCCTACCAACGTTTCTTTCAATAATTCATCATAAGAAGGTCTCAAATGTAGTTGTGATTTCAATGACCCTACTTTTACCGGTCCTACTGTATTCAATCTACTAATTGATTTAATCATAGTATATTAATTATTTAGAAAAATAAATTAATCAGAGATATTCTTAATCATTTCTTCTAAATGCTTCTTTCTTACAGTTAGTTGTTCCTTCGTTTGTATTCCATCTGGTGTCCGTGTGTTGTCTAATATGTTTCTTATTCTGTCTAACTCTTTTCTATAACTTTCGGTTCTGTTGCTTTCAACTAAATCGTTTCTATACTTTATTAATGCTCCTTGTGATTGTTTCGCTTCCAGTGTGTCCTTCAACTGTTTAAAGTAATTCATACGCGAGGCAACTCCCCATAAATCTGAAACGTCATAATGACGTTCTACTTGTGGCGCCCTTTTAAATTCTACATTTCTATGACTTCTCATAAGCATGATTAATATATATTATAATTAGATTATTATTTAAAACATTGATGAAGATAATTTGTTTATTTTTTCTTGTTTATCTTGTTTTTTCTTCTGTTTAAGTTCTTCATAATGTTGGTTTAATAGTTCTGTTGCCGTGGGTTTCTTAATAGTTTCTTTAATCACTTCTTGTTTAATCTCATTCTTAATCTCTGAAATAACTTCAGGTTGTATCTTTCTAATATTCTTTTGTGGATTGACTGGTAATAACTCAGTAGGTGCTCCCTTACAATTTTTGGGATGTGAGTGTCTCAAACTTTTCAATGTCATCTTTTTAGAGCATTGTTCACATTCTACTAATTCAACTTCTTTTTTAGTTCTTGGTAATGCTTTTGCTTTCGCTTTTGGTTCAGGAATGACTTCTTCAGGTTTAACTTCTTCTGGCGTTGGTTCTTCATTAACTGTTTCATTTTGTTCAACGACTTCATTATTAACAGGTGCTTCTTCTGTTTTAGTTTCATTATTAACATCTACTACCTCAATACTTGACATATAATATATATAGATTTTCCATATGGAAAATCTATATATTATTTAAATAATATCGCTTTTTACGAAAAGTAGACTCAGACTAACATTTACACCGTTTAAATTAATTTCATTTCCTAATGAATTAGACAACCAAAAGTCTAACTGTTTAAAGCTTCTATTTGATACATCCAAGTAGTCGAGAGGGTTCATTTCATTATCAAAGACAATTCCCGCGTGTGGTGCTGAGACTGGCACTTTCTTAACAACTGTGCTATCGCCTGTCCTTAAATTTACTTGATTATAATTAGACAATTGAGAAGAATGAATATAAATATTTCTAATGGGTTGAAGATTAACGAAACCAGAAACATAAGGATTATTATATTGATAAACTACCATTTGATAATTTCCTAAAACTTCATTAACAGACTGTAAGTTATTAACATTAAAACTTCCATTCCATATATAATCTGCATATGTTAGTTTCATTTGTTCATCAGTTAATACAGCGAACTTTCTATCAGCATAGTTTGAATAAATTGTTATTTTATTAGTTTTTACACTGTAAGAAATTTCATAAGTATTTGAGAAATTAGCATTATCAACAATACCATTTATTTTTGCCTTTAATTCTGTCGCTAGTTCTGTGCCAGTATATACTCCTTCGTCCAATTGTAACGCTAAATAATGGACATTAGTATTATCTTCATCTGGAACTAACGGAGAAGAATAAAAGTATAGTATATTATTTAATCCTGACTGTATTGAATACCACGAGTTAGGTAATGTTATTTCGTGAATGTAGCAATGTACTCCGTTGTCTGTTTGTAATGTTTCCGGCAATTCAACTTTGAAATTTGATGATGTACCACTAATTCTATGAGCGCTGTCAATATAGACCTTCTTGTAAGTCAACATAATATGTTTGATTAGAAAATAAATTTTCTAATCAAAAAATATTATGTTGCTTAGGACTACGTCGTAAGTCAACTTTTCTATATGAAAAGTTGCTTAGAGCAAAGCTGTAAGTCAGCATTATTAATTAATTGAGAAATTAATTTATAACTTTAATTATATGATTAATAATAAAAAGTTAATTTATGACATGAAGCATGGGAAAATTAAACATTATCAACCTTATAAGAAAACAACTAAAATAACTAATGTTATGAAACAAACTGACAAAATATTAAATAGTTATTATCCTAATTCAAATTTAACTGATGCACAAGGATTGAGTAGAGCATATGGCAATGGTCAGGGTTTTTATATTGATGGTGATAAAATGTATATAAGCGGAACATTTGGAAAAGGAACTTTTGGAGGTGCTATTAATGACATTCTGGCAGATGTAGGACTTCCCTTTAAAATGACAAAATATTCACAACGATATAAAGACACATCAACAGCATTGGATGAAAACAATGAAGTTAAACATCTTATAACACATAGTCTCGGTTCAAGTGTAGGGGCACAGATAACAAAAGATTACCCTGAAAGAGAATTAACTTTAACCACTTATGGAGCGCCGTTTATATCACGAAGGTCTAAAATTACCGATGATTACATTAATTTTAGAAGTATCTTAGACCCTGTCAGTATTGCTGACCGTGGCGCTATAACTGTTTATACTGGTTCATTAAATCCATTTACTAACCACGATTACATAACTGGATATGGAGACCAAGG
This sequence comes from Effrenium voratum, assembly GCA_963377175.1. Lineage (NCBI taxonomy): Eukaryota > Dinophyceae > Suessiales > Symbiodiniaceae > Effrenium > Effrenium voratum. Next base: position 24,302 of record CAUJNA010003558.1, read on the forward strand.
CAAAGATGTTTCAAGAAGCATTGAACCGGTCAGGGAGATAATATAGTTAAATAAGTACTTAAATATATAGCTATATAATATTATATATGTATAATCAGTTAAAAGAAAACTTGACAGAAAGTGAAACAAACTTTAAACCATTAACACTTGTAGAAAGATTAAGGGATTTAAATAGAGATAATAAACGAACACATGTAAAATGTCTGTGTGGATGTTTCATTATTAGGAGTGTCAGAGTTAGACCTGACTATTTTGAGTATAACTGGATTACTTCAATTTATAATATGATTGTACCAAAATATATAAATGGTTATGTCCTCATCAATGACAACACTAACAATTGTAATCATACTCAATCAGACCTTGATGAAATAGTAAAAAGAAAAAACGCAAAACTATTTTCATATTATTGTTATGATACAACGTAAGAAATATGACAATGAAACAACGGATGATATGATTAAGAATGAAAATAAAAAGTATAAGAAAAGTACATATGAAGAAATTAGAGAATTAGTAATGGAGAAAGAAAAAGGGAATAATCCAGTTGAAGATAAGATTAAGAAAAAGAAAATGAAAATATTTAAAAATAATAATTCTAATCAAAAGGATTACACTAAATTATTCAATTTGTAAATCATAATTCTTAATTATGATTTAGAAATTAATGAAATTACAATTTCATCAATTTGTAAAACATATATAAAATATGTTTTAGAAATTAATGAAATTAAAATTTCATCAATTTGTAAATCATAATTATTAATTCTGTTTTAGGAATTAATAAATGTATAAATTTATCAATTTAGTTTAGTTTAAATTATTTCTAAATTAAATTATATATAGCAATGGAAACTTTTAGTGCTGAAGATATTCTAATTGACAACCTCTCATTCAAATTAAATAAAGGTGCAAGTTATATCAACGACCGTCGTTCTGTCTCGTTTTTTCCTTCTGGGAGTAATATCTACACCCCTTCATCTGGTCAACGTGTGTTGAAAATAGCATTAAATGCTGAAGATAATACTTGGCTTGACCCGCAGAGTGTAATGGTTTATATGACTGTTGAAAACACTGACTCGTCAGACAATAAACGCTTACGTCCTCTGTCTCCTGCTTATTCCTTTTTTAGAAGAGCAAGACTAATTGCTGGTAATCAACTTGTTGAAGACATTGATTATTACAACCGAAATCATCACATGATGAGTTGCATGATGTCAAAAGGAGCAAGAGACAATGAAGACGCCCAGAGTTTTGGTTATAGATATGATGATGATTTAAACACACGTCGTGCAGTTCCTGCATCGGGTCATATTGGTCCTGCATATGACGCTTACACAATTCCAGGCTTTAACAGAAAAATGGTTGTAGGATTTAAACCGATGCTTGGTTTATTCAATCAATATAAGTATATCCCGTTAAAAGCGTGTCCTCTTGTTTTAGAACTTGAACTAGTTTCAAATTTTACTGATTGTGTTGTTTCAGCGGGCGGGTCGAGGTTTCCAGAAAGTGGCAACGCAGACTCAAGCCTTCATACAAATGAGCAGTTCTCAATTAGTAATGCATTCCTTCAAACTGATTTGGTAAGCTTGGACAACGACCTTCATAATAAATATGTTGCACACCTACTTGATGGGAAAGAATTACCTATTACTTATAATACTTACATTTGTCAATCTAATCAAGTTCCCGATGGTTCGTCGTCAATTAACACTACTGTTGTTCGTTCAGTGTCTAAACTCGCTACCGCGTTCATCTCTTTCAGTAAAAGCGGAGTAGGTGATATTCACGTTATGAAAGAATACAACAACTTCTATCATCCTATGTATTATTTGAACTACCAAGAAAGCGGATACTACAATCACGACCTTGATTTAGAATTTCAACTTCAATTAGGGTCAAAACTATATCCTGAGTATCCATGCCGTTCATTAACACAAGCATTCTATTATTTACGAAAAGCATTAAATTTACCATTGTTCCATCAACACCATTTATCGATTGAATATTCTGCTTATCGTGTTGATAAGTTTATCTTTGCTATGGATTTCGAAAAGGTTCCCGATAGTTCATATACTGGAATTAACACAAAAGCAGGGCAACAGCTTTTAATTCGTGTGAAACCTGTTGGAAATATGGTATCAGCAAATATGCCAGACACGATATATATAACATTAGTATCAGAACAAATATTATCCATTCGCGATGCAGGTTGCCAGATACTTGATTAACTCATTCATTTTTACTTGAAAACATATATAAACAAATATCATCTTATAATATATTATAAGATAATATGCCAGTTAAACCCATAGATTACTCAAAAACTCATTTTTATAAGATTGTTTGTAAAGATTTGAATATCAAAGATTGTTATGTAGGACATACAACCGATTTTACCAAAAGAAAGTCAAACCACAAACGAGCATATACAAATGAAAATGATAGACACTACAATATTTACTTATACCAGTTTATTCGTGAAAATGGAGGACTTGATAATTTTGATATGGTTTTGATACAAACAGTGAAATGTGAAAATGGAATGGAGGCAAGAGCAAAAGAAAGAGAATACATTGTAGAACTAAACGCTACATTAAATAAAGTGCAAAGACCCATAGTATCACAGCGAGAGGAGCAAGAGAGAAAAAAACAATGGAAGGAAAACAATAAAGGATATGTTAAACAAAGAGACCATCAATATTATGAAAACAACAAAGAAAGATACGCTGAAAACTCTAAACAATATAGAGAAAAACATAAGGAAGAACTGAAAGCAAAGAAAAAACAATACTATGAAGACAACAAACCTGAACTATTAGAAAAGCAACGGGAGAAATACCAAGAACAAAAAGATGTAGTCAATAAACGAAGTAAGAAATGGAGAGACGAGCATAAACCAGAACAACAAGAATATTTCAAACAATATAGAGAAAAAAACAAAGACAAAATGAAAGAATGGAAAGAGACTAAAATCGAATGTCAATGCGGGTCTGTTTATAGACAAGACCATAAAGCACAACACGAAAAGACTAAAAAACATCAAGAATACATTAACGATAATAATTAATATAATTAATTTCTACAATTAATTATATCGATTATGCCTTCAATAAATTTAACAAACTTTGAAAATGTTGTAGCACACACAATTAGCGAAATCAATTCTACAAGTGGGATAACAAACATTAGAAACATATATGCTAATCAATCAGATATAATTGATTTACTCAACAATAAAGCAGACCAAGTAGATACTTACACAAAAGCACAGATTGACGCTAATTTTTATGATATAAATCAATCATACAATAAGACGGAAGTTAATGTATTATCAAATAATATTAGTTCAAATACATTTTTAATAGGTAATCTAACAATAACTTCAAATACAAATTTTAATAATATTTCATCAAATACAAATTTAATAAATAATTTAAATTCTACTATAACATCTAATTTTAATAATATTTCTTCAAATACTAATTTAATTAATTCAAATATTAATAATATTTCATCTAATACACATTTAATAAATAATTTGAATTCTACTATAACAACTAATTTTAATAATATTTCTTCTAATACACATTTAATAAATAATTTAAATTCTACTATGACAACTAATTTTAATAATATTTCTTCAAATACTAATTTAATAACAGGATTAAATAGTACAGTCAGTTCACATATTTCAGCCATATCAGATTTACAGAATGGAGGTTCACTTAATGAAGCAGATTATTATAATAAAATAACGACTAATAATTTATTATCAAATAAGTTAAATACATCAATATTAAATAATACATTAATACATAATATAACAACTAATTCAACTTTCAAAATAGCAGAATTTGGAAATTATAATTATTATCATGAATTATACAATAATTATATTGATACTTATGTTTATGGAAGTTTAACAGGAGCGACAATGTTTTTAAATCAAAGAGGTTTTGGAGATGTAGAAATTAATAATTCTTCAACTTTTCAAAATGATAAAATAATATTAAATCATAATACTACAATATTAAGTAATTTACAAGTATCAGGTTTATTTTCGTGTTCATCTATTTTAGATATAGCAGGTTCTGATGCTCGTTATGTTTTACAATCAGATGGATTAAGTGGATTAATAACGGGAAATACAAATACAATTAATTCAATAATTACAAATGATAGCGCACAAGATACAGTAATAAGTCAAAAATTAGACAAAGTTAATACAACATTACAGACAGTGAATTCGCCATTAATTATTAGTTTAACAGATAATACTAATCCTATATTAAGAATTCAAGATGCTGTAAGTAATCAACGTTTAGAATTTAAAAGAGGTTGTCAGTTGGACTCTTATCAAGGACTAACAGGTGCTACGCCTTATCGATTATTACTTGGGTGGAATACGGGAGATGTCATTATTGGAAGGCCTAATAATGCTTCAAGAATTACAATTAATGGTAATGTTCATACTTCATATAATTTTGCGCAGATGCACGGAACATCATATTTTGAAGGTGCTGTTTATATGAAAGGAAATTTATTTACAAATAATGATTTTTCAACGGATATTAAAACAAAAATAGATAATATCAATACTTCAATAAATGGATTAGAACCATATTTAGAAACATATACACCAGATGCAACAGAAGGTTTTTATATGCATCATCCTAATTTTGTAGCGTGTAGTGTAGGAGATATAACTAATGCTTCTAACCAATATTTTATGGCTGATGGGCTTGTAGGAAAAACAATTTTTTCCAAGCCTATTGATGTGCTAGGTAATATTTATACGAATGCTGATGTTAATTGTGATAATGTTAATATTGCTACTGATGGTAAATTAACAATTGATACAAACTGCGAATTATATAGATATGTTAGTGCTTTTTCATCTTTTGATATGAGGAATAGCGATGCTAATTCTTCAATTAGATTTATTTGTGGAGACCCCGCTGTTCAGTCTAACATAGTCGGGGCAGTTAATATTACCAGTGGATGGACTTTTAACACAAGCACTGTTGATGTTATGGGCAATTTATTTGCTGACGATGTTTATATTAAAACCAATGGAGCATTAAGAAGCAATCATTTATCACCCAACGGTGGAACATTAATAACCGTTGATACTAACTTAGCAGTTCAAAATGCTTATTTAGCAACTAATACCATTCAATCATTTGATTTAACAACGGTTTCATTTTTGAATAATATTTCAATGACAACAGGAACAGATATATTAATGGGAACAAGTGAAATATCAACTTACTATGATGGAACTAATTTATCCACAATTGATGTAATATTCAGAACGTCAAATACAGCTTTTAGAGTTTCAGATAGTTCAACTACACCTTCAGTTTTATTATCTATTGATAAGACATTTGGAGCTACCATTAATACTGAAAATTTTACAAATAATGCCTCATCAACATTCAATGAAAATGTAAAAGTTGCAGGAACGAAGAAATTGTTATGTAATTTAATTGAACCATCAACAGGAACTAATATAGATTTAACAGCGACAACCGTAACGATTAACGGAACGTTTGTTGATTCATCTGACTCAAGATTGAAATATGATATAGACAATATCAAATCTAATTGTATGAATATTATTAAGAAATTTAAGCCAAAGAAGTTTAAGAGACACGATAGAAATGATGGTGGTAAAACTCATATAGGATATATCGCAGATGAAGTATTGAAAGCAATTCCTAAAGAGTTTGAAAATATTGTATGTCAGGACAGAGAATATTTAGGATTAAATTATTTAGTTTTACCCGTGTTGGTTCATAAAGCAGTATTAGAATTAAATGATAAAATAGATAAACTTGAAAAAGAAGTTAAGGAATTGAAAAAAGAAAAATCTAAATAATAATATATAATGGGTATTGGTCAAAGCAAAAACGAAGAAAATAACAGTATGGAAGACATCAAAAATTTAAGAGTAGATGAAAAAACGAGAGCGGATACTTTAATAATAAAATCTATTCAAGAATGTGTAGCGAGAATAGAAAAGTTAGAAAATCAAAAATCGGACAAACTATTATATAAATTACCTGCGTTGAATTTATGCAACGCTTCATTGATTTAAATTAATAATATTAATATGATTCATTAACATTATTAATTAAACAAATATGAATAAAATTTACTAATAAAACTTTGTCTTTCTTAATTGATGACTTTAATAGTTATTTTTTTCACTTGTAATGAAATAAAATTAACCACATTGTCCCTATACACTAAATTAGTTTTATAAAGGTCTTTATTAAGAAAATAATAAATATCAAATAAATTATTTGATGTTAAAGTACGATTACGAAGATGATTAAAAAAAGTAAATGAGGTAGATTTAACAAATATATCATATTCAATTAATAATTTTAATGGTTTATGTTTTTGATGTAATTTATCTAACTCGCTTAAGTTAAAAATATATGATATGCCGTTTTTGATAATATTTTTCATAATGATATTATCAATTTCAAAATACTGTGAATTCTTTAATTTGTAAGACTTATACACTGGTTTAAATTTACTAATATAATTTTTAATAATATTATTATTTTTTATTTTTAATAATCTAACATCACCTAAATTATAAGATAATACAAGGTTTTTAATGTCTAATGGTAAATCATAAAATATCATAATATATTTCAATCTTTATTTTATTTTAAATGCTTTTTCAAATCTAACATAAAACATATTATTAACATCTTTGGAATTCATATTAACATAAAAGAAGGAGTATGGTTTATCATCTACCGCTTTATGATACATATTTAACAGTTGCTCTTTATCAACAATGGCGGAGTTTTCCTCAATGAATGACATTAACTCTGATACATTCTTTAACTTAAAGATATACAACGAACTAGAATTCAACCTAATGATTGGAGCAAGGACACGATATTTTTGAACACTTAAGCAAAAACTAATGGCGTCGTGTCTGCCTCTCGTTGCCAGTCCATGTAATAACTTGCTGTATCTAACAAATTTAGGGTCGTCTGCAAAATCATCAACAATGATTAAAATTGAATGTAGTTTCTTCATCTTCTGTTCTTTCATATAATGAATTATCTTTCTTTGTGTGTTAATTATTTCTTCCAGTTCTTCAGGTTGGTAGGTGTCATAATATAACTTTTCTTTTTCGTCATCAACCTTCATATTATCTTTTTGATATTTCTTGACTTCAACGAAGGTAGGGTCATTATGAACCGACGGGCTAAAAATGAATATACGGGCGAAGCAGTCCCTATAAACATTTAGGATAAGGTTTTGAATTAAAACTGTTTTGCCACCCGTTGATGAAGCAACAACAATTGAGCGAAAAGGTAGTTTTGGTACATGTTCATATTTAGATTGTTTGAAATCGTAATCAGTTATATTTATTGGTTTTATTATTGGAACATCAGACATAATAAAATAATATTAAAGTTATTTAGAAAATATTTTATATTTATTATTTTATATGAATAGAAGTTATTCGGATTATATTGATATAATAGATAAAGTAGAAAATATAGAACAAGTAATAATAACCGATAATAAAATTAAGAAATGTTGTTATTATTCATTAGAATTAATTAAGTTAGGAATACAATATATTAAAAATATAAATATTAATATAGATGGGAAGAAAGAAAAAGAATAAGTCCGAGCCAGTTGTTTCTTCGAGTGATGAAGAAAAAGAAGAAATTGTTAAAGAAACATCAGTTATTGAGTTTGCTTGTCCAATGTGTAAAAAGATGTTAGAAATGAAAAATGAATTAGAAATTCAAAAGAAAGGAAATTGTAAATGTTCGTGTATTCCGACAAGTTTCAAACTAAGTAAAAACGATAAACGAATAAATATCGATAAAACCAAAGACAGTATCAATTTAGAAACAGATGTTCATAATATAACTTTTAAATGGGGTCGGCAAGCATCACCATCCGATAGTGGCGATAAGGAAACTCAGGAAACTGTTAAACAAATGATGAAAAAATAGTATTTAAAGAGTAGATTTAACATAATTGCAACATTTAGTTTTAAAAGTTTAGTTTTATAATTTAGTATATATGGAGGAACATTTAGCGAACATTGACAGTAGTTTAGAGTTGTTGTTTCCAAGATTAGAAAAAGTGTTGGAGCAAAATGAAAACATACTGAAAATCTTAAAGAGCTTGAATATTAAACCTACATATGATAACAATAACAATTATCAAGCAAAAGAAGTAGATAGAGACAGTAGCGAATACAAAAATAAACGAAACATTTATGTTAAAAAACTGAATGAAAAAATCATAAAAGAACCTAAACAATCAAGTCTGGATTACTATCAAGTCAAGTATAAAGAAGACACCAAGAAATACGTTTAATCATTAACTAACAAAATTTCGTGTCTCAAAAGCGGTTTGTTTATTCCTGCTACTTTGTAAGTTTTATTACCCATAATATCATATTCAATTTTATCGATATTGAATATTTTATTAGACCATTTAGAGTTATACTCCTTTCTGTCGGTGTAATTACCCCTTTTCTTTTGAAACACTTTTACCTTGTCGTTCTCCACTATTCTGGGATACTTTCTTTTGTTTTTTTCTCGTAGTTTAAGATTGACCTTTACATTTATTTCATTCTCGTCCTTGTGTGCTTCAGACGGTGTCATCCTTGTTGATGAGTGAGATGTGCTGTTATACTGTTTCAATGCCGGCGTTAGGGCGTCGGTCCATTTCATGTTGTTAAACCTAACTCTATCGTGAATTTTGTTTTTCATCGTTCTAATAAAACGCTCGGCCACATTTGCGTGGGTCTTCGTAACGATGTGGTTTATTCCTTCACTGTTGAAGAAATCCTGAACGTGATTTTTAGTTGCAAACGCTCCGTCGTCATCAGAATACACGGACATCGGATAACCCATCTTTTTAAAGCTTGCTCTCAACGCCTTCAAAACGTTCTCTCCGTCTCTTTCCTCCATCGGTATTACATCTGCTAATTTACTGAAGATGTCAATCACGACTAAAGCATACTGTGGAACGTTCTTGTCTTTTGCTAAAGGAGACATATGCATTATGTCTATTTGATATTCATATCGTGCGAATGGAGCGGTATAGGAATTAGTTCCTCTATAATTTTTGATTTGTTTATTTGGCTGTTTCTTTAAGAAAGACTTTACATCGTCTAATGTTATTGTTGGGTCTTCTTCCTTTGCCTTCTTGTGTGTCGCTTGTGTGCTTCCGAAACCCTCGTCTAAGTCGTAATAGATGTTGCTGATTATTTGGTCTTTTGTTAATCTCGCCATTATATTAAATTGTTAGAAAATATTTTTTCAATAAAAACCCCGCCCCTTAACATAAAATAAAAAACTACTTAAAGAAATATTAACTTATTATATTAAGTGAAAATATGACTGAAAATGTCGGAGTGATTGCTGACTTATCAAACTGGGTGCTATCAGACGAAGAAGATGATGATAATGACAGTTATAAAAAGGAATTAGATGACGAGTTAAACAAAATAAAGGATTTCGTCAAAAGACACCCTTTGCCATCAGTTGATGAAAACGAAGAATTCTGGAAAGATGTTATTAACAGGTTTAGGGATAATAGCGGATTAAACTTGATGACAATATACTCATTTGTTAGGTTTGACATCATGAAAGAAATGTATGAAAACCTAACAGATGAAAACATCATAAAAGACTGTGGTAAAAAGTTAAACCGAGATGGGCAGTTTAATGCTATGATTATTAATCACTATATCTTATCGGGAGCGATACGGAAACTAAACACAGAAGACAGTCTAGTAGATGGACAGATGCGAATTATTGAATTCTGGTGGGATGGAATAGGTGGATGGAAAGCGTGAGTGATTTAGTTTAATGATATTATTCAATTATAATATGATTAAACCTAGTTTTTATAATCTAACAATGAGGTTAAGACATTTAAATTAAACCTGAAACCCAGACCAGCCGACCAGCAACCCCCTAGCCAAAACTACTTAAAGAAATATTACCTTATATATTAAGAGAAAAATGAGTAAGGGTAAAATGTCAGAGAATAATTTTATGGTTGTGAATTGCGCTAGCTTACCTGAAGGCTTAGTTTCAATCATCACTACTTACATTAATGGTAGTGAAGGGTGGCAAAGACTAAAACAGTGTAAAGCATTAAGGGTCTTACAAAGGAAATGGAAACCGTCTATTTACACTGAACGAGTAGGAGAAAGTAGATATTATGTTGAGATTCGCAATAAATGCTTAAAAGGTGATAAAGCGCTTTCATATGCGTTGAAACCACCAAAAGAATTATTAAGAATGATGAAGTATGATGAAGAAATACAGGTTGGAATAGAAGTTAGTTCGAAAATTATGTATCATAATAATATTAGCAACTGTCGTTCTTATTCATCATCTAAACAGAATAAGATTTCAAGTAGAGCGTCATTACAATACCATATTGAACAAGCAGTTGAAGAAACCAAACAGACTATGAAACGACACGAAATCATTACTATCGATCATGTTATAATTGAAATTTATAGAAAACAGAAACAATGATTTCATGGTTTAATCATAATATTTAATTATAGTATGATTAAACATTGTAAACTTTTATAACCTTTCATTATACTGTAATTTTAACCTATAACAAAATTTCATTAACAAAACATATATCAAAACAAATACAACACCAACACCCCAGAACTTGATAACTACTAAAAGGGCTACCTCTTTCAAATGAAAAAAATGTCTGCCCCCAGCCCAACAATGAACAAGGCGACAATTTACCCAAATGATTACCTTAACGAAAACGATAAATAAGCTCCCCAAAAACCCTCTATTAAAAACGAATAAGGGGGAACACAGATTTGAGATGAACATAAAAACCAGAACAGGCAACCCTCAACAGGCCACCCCCCAGGCCCCCTACTTTTACCATTTTTTCCCCCCCCCTCAAAAAAAAAAGAAAAGAAAAAGATTTGCCCTCAAAAACAGCACGGGCGTTTCGCAAAATGCCCCCTTTTCAGGTTGGTTCAAGGGAGAAGGGAAACAGCGGTTTGGAGGTTGATTTGATAATACCTGGATAGAAGTAACTGGCACAACTTTTCGGCACAGGGCAAGCATACGGAATGACCAAACTCAGGTAACCAGGCTGATATTTGGCTGGTGGCTCTGTAAGCTTTTCCTTTGAACCACTCATGGACTCATGGCCTGAAAACAATGCGATGTTGCCCGAAGTCCTGTGTGGTTGCCCTGACAAGAAGGTGTGAAATCCTTCAGGGCGTGTCCTTTTCTTGAGGACAACCAAGACTAAAGCCAGCCGTGTTAAGGGAAAGAGGGTCTCCCATTTTGAGAACCCATGTGACACCCAAATTGGGTAAGCCTGGCAACCTAGTTGCCACCCTCCAGGCTTGGCATACCAGGGGCAAATCGAGAAGTGTTCGCTTCTCGGAGAAAAGCAGATGATGGCAATATATGGCAATGTTGCCCCCTGCGTAAAACAGTTGCATAGCTGCTTGTCAGTGTGAAACTACACCTTCCCAAAACAGTTGCAGGTAAAGATCCAACCAAATAGCACCCAAGAAAATGAGGAAGAAGCCTAGCAGTAAAAATGTTTCAGCTTGGCAGCTGAAGTGGCAAGAGTCATCAATTAAATTAGGGGTCCCAGATCTATGGGGTTTAGACCTTACCTCAAAATATCTCAAATTATCTCAAATTATCCCAAATTATCTTATTTTTGCATCTAATGTGCAAAAAAATGCCAAAAAAAAAGTGCAAAAACATGCAAACACGTGCAAAAACATGCAAAACAAGTGCAAACAAGTGCCAAAAAGTGCAAAAACCTGCAAAAAATGTAAACAAATGCAACAAAATGCAAAACAAATGCAAAAAAAAAAAACAACACACACAAAAGTGCAAAACAGCATGCAAACACAACAATTATGCAAACAACGTGCACGAAATGCAAAAACAACAAAATCAACAAACTAATGCCACAAACTGCAAGAAATGCAAAAAGCAACATCAAAATGAATGTCGGGCATGGCAAGCACTAAAAGCATGATGACAACAATGAATCCCATAATTCTACTGGTGGTGTTTGCTGTTGTTGCGTTTGTTGTGTGTGTTGTGTTTGTTGTGTTTGTTGCGTTTGTTAGGACCTTACTCTTAACAGCACATGTGCTTGTACTTGCAGGGTCCTTAGATAGGCTACTCCCGCTAGAGAATAACGATGTTGAATGAAAGTACAGCCATTACAGTTCATAGAGAAGTACCCTTACTTATTATGTCTTTAGCGGGAGTAAGCACATGCCTCCCCGCTAACTACATATCCATGGAAGCACAGTACAATTTTTCGACGAAACTGTTGGAAAACCTTTTTCCAGAGAAAGCCCGAGCCGGAACAGCCAATCGTGCGCCATGTTCTTCCGCCATGCGGTGGATACTGGTCTTGGGACAAGCGGAGCTGAAACAGAGCCCACAGAGCACTGTCTCCTAGCCCCGTCTGGGTGTCGGGCGTGCCCATTGCAAGGGAAGAACAAAATGAAAGACACTGGTCCAGTCGTGGTAGTCGTGTGTGTGTGTGTTGCGTTTGTTGTTTGTTGTTTGTTGTTTGCTGTTTGCTGTTTGCTGCTTGTTGTTTGTTGTTTGTTGTTTGTTGTTTGTTGTTTGTTGTTTGTTGTTTGTTGTTTGTTGTTTGTTGTTTGTTGTTTGTTGTTTGTTGTTTGTTGTTTGTTGTTTGTTTTGTGTTGTTGTTTGTTGTTTGTTGTTTGTTGTTTGTGTTGTTTGCGTTGTTTGTCAAAACATAATGCACGGCACTCCTGAACACACACAAACGTGAAAACAACAACAAATGCAAAACCAAATGCCAAAAAAAGCAAGTTGCCTTCAACCTCGCCTACATCCTCGAGATAATCGAGAACGGCATTCCTGAACACACACATGTCAAAAAACAACAAAAATGCAAAACCAAATTTCAAAAATGCAAGTTGCTTTCAACCTGACCTACCTCTTCGAGATAATTCGAGAAAAAATGAGATAGCCAAAAACCACCCAAATCTAGACCCCATGAATCTAGACCCCATAAATTGGTTAGGGAAAGAGGGGGCCCAAACACTTCAACCTGAAATGGTCGCCTAAGGATCACGTCCTACAGAACCCGACAGCTTGCCCTCGAACTTTGGAGGGCTTCCCTCAGCACCAGACTGATGGAAGCCAGCATTCATGAACCCCTGGTTGATGAATGTGTGTGCCTTTCTCGGGGGACCCCCAGAAAGGTGGCTTCCCTGTTGACGTTTCTGTTCAAAGGGGTACTCTCAAAAAAGACACGCCCAATGGTAGAGGGCTGTTCAAACAGAAAATGGGATGGGGAAAGAAGGGCCCCTACTAGCGCAGCAGGTTGAGTACTCCAGCGTCACAGTTTCCAGAATCTCCCGGCACCCTTTTGCAGTCAGCGTAAAAGCGAATGCCAACAACTCGAACGGGAGAAGCCTGAAATACGCGATGTTTTCTTGAACCCACGGAGAGAGAAGGGCTGAGCAAAGCGCCACCTTCAACCAACGGCTGAATGCATGTCTCTCGGGAATTCGAAAATCGTTGTGCGCCTGCTCCCTGCAAACTTTAAGAAAAAAGAGGCCAACTGAACAACCCGTCGTCGCAGATCACAGCCAGAGCCCCGACTGCCTTGCCAAGCTCGGCATCATAGACCCCAAGCCTCGGAGCCACCGAGGGGCACGCACCAAATTGGTGCTTCCTATGGTCTTTGAAAGTTGCCAGCACCAAATAAGAGCGACACGGTTCCTGAAGTTTTTGCCTGCAAGCAAGGCTTGATTTCGCCCTGGCGTAGCCGTGGAGTCCTCCTGTTGTTTGCTGGCGAAAGCCTGCTTCTGCATGTGGCCCAAGATGTTTCAAGCCTCCTTCGAACGGCGCAGCAGTGTGGTGTTTTTTTTTTGTGCGACTTGAGCACGGCTGAAGGGGACTGGCCCACAAAAAGCTGGGATCCAGTCTGATCCGCACGTTCAGATTTCAACATCAGGCGGATCGATACCATCAGCTGTGTTTTTCGCCTGGATCACTGAATATGCCCATTGTTGTAGAACTAAAAGTCAGCAGGTGTTGGCCACTGCTCAGATTTTTGGATGTATCCTTCCACAATTCTCTGGGTGCCCTCTTTCTGGGCTCTCGCAAAGGTCTAATTACCGGAGGGGGGTGCCTCGCGGGGGGGCCTGGGGGGTCTTGCAGAGCAAGGCGCTGGTAGGATTTCTTCTTCTTGGGCAAGTTCATCTCCAAGAAGTTCACCTGAGACAAGGCAGAAAACTGATGTGTTCTTCCTAGAATTGGAAACCTGCTGCGGACGGACAGACGGACGGACGGACGACAACGACGACGACAACAACGATAACAACGACAAACAAACAACCCGGCAAACCGCAAACCAGCAAAACCCTTAAACCGACCAACAAAGCAGAAGCCCGACGAACAAACAACCCAGCAAACAAACAACCCAGCAAACAAACAAGCAAGCAAACAAACAAGCAAGCAAAAAAAAAAAAAAAGACAGCCAGCCAGCCAGCCAGCCAGCCAGCCAGCCAGCCAGCCAACCAAGGGCGCCAACAGCCACAAAAATCACCAGCCATAGCATTCGGGCAATGGGGGGGTTGGTTTCAATACGGGCAACCAGGCTCGCGAAGCTGGGGGGACCTCCGAGGCGGGCAGGTGTCCTTTTCGGGAAAACTGATGGCCCCGATGGTTGATTGAACCACCAGGTAAACCAGGAATCCCCCTCTATTTTTCAACCAAATCAACCAATAAGGACACCTACTGTGGATGGACGAAATCCTGCACCACCTAAAAACCATGTAATGATAACTCCCCCGTAAAGACCAAGAAACAATGGCTTCAACCATGATTTCAAAGTGCTGCGGAATGGATTTCGCAACCATCCACAGTATGTTGACCCTCACCTTTTGCATTTCGGTCAACCTTCGCCGTGGCCAAGCTGCGAGTTCTTCCGTGGGTGTGCCCGCTGATACCGCGTTCACCTGGTTCAAGGCATCCTCGGCATCCTTGAACCTCGAGGCTAGCGATGTATATAAGTCACTGGGAACACCCAACCGAGTTTGACATGAATACGTGCTGACAAAGCGTGGTGTGTATATGTATGTATATAGCACATGTGCTTCTGTGATGCTGTTTAATTTATCGTTTTGTTCTCCGCTGTTTTCTTGTTGGCTGACCTATGCACGCATTTGTTGATTGATGTATTCACGTATGGACCTACACTGCCGGCACAACGCTGCCGTCCTCGCCTGAGCAAGGTTGCAAGGAACCCCTCGTTGCAAGATCCCCCACTAACTGGGAAAAGTATGTTGGTTTGGACTTTAGGGGTAATTACCTTCCCCATTTGGTTTGAAAAGATTGGTACTCGGGTTCAAGCCCCCAAACACCAATCCAAACCAACTAGGGGCAACCTGATCCACCCCCAAACATGAGGTCCAAACAAAGCACAGGACGCCCTGCCCAGCGCACAATCCCTCAAAACTACGTGCTCTTGCAACCAGACGGGTGGCAAAACGGGCGAACCCCGCTTGCCCAAAACAAACGCGCCTCGACAATGCCAAGAGGCGGCGTCCATGCGTGCAACCCCATAATCTTACCGAACTTCTTGACGTCGAGCAGGGCATTCTGCACCTGGCCAAGTGATGTTTCACTTTTTGCGGAAAGAACGTGCAAAACTTCCCGCGTGATGACCAGAGGTAGCGGAACCTTTTGCAACGGCCACCAGGGGTTTTGGGCCCTTAGAGTCAGCTGTGCAACGGGGAGTGACGGCCAGCTGCGTGTTTTCCAGTCGCTTTTTAGTGGCTGGCTTGCTGGGAATTTACTAGAATAACGATCAATAATGCACACAAACATACGCGACCCAAGCGGACCGCTCATTGACGGCCAAAATGGAAGTCAGCTAGCGCGAGGTGCAATACAACATGGAGGGAGGCATCCGCACATTGAGTCGGAAGACTCGACAATGAATAATTCTACTGCCATGGAAACATGCAAAATGAACAGTAGCCAAAAGCACAGGCAAAAACTCCTAACACGTCGTTGGTTGCACGGGAACTTGCCCGAGTGGCTCCAAAAGCCAAAAACGGCACAAGGGCAGAACGTTGGGCTTGTTTTTTTTGAGGGTACCCCATGTTTGGTGCTCTACAAGGGAAACCAAAAGGAAAACAGCCATGTTGTTGTTGTTGTTTCTTTTCTTGCTTCTGTTTTTTTCCTTTTTTTTGGGGGGGGGCCAAGGACGCCGATCAATGTTCTAACCGATTCTCCCTGCTGTGGTCCACTTGTTACTGGCTTCTCGGGCGTCTTGGGAATGAACCTGAAGGGTACCGCCCAGGAAACCACAAGGAGGATGGTTTATAGGAGTCCCAGCAAATTTAAAGGCTCAAAGAAGCCCTCCTTACCAGTCGCTCGCATCCGCTTCGGATGCCAATGGGCGGCCTCCTCTTCATTCTCTGCGGTCTCTTCAAACTCCTTCTTCAGAAACAAGGCATAGCCTGTCGAGCTAGCTCTTGGCCATACATCATGTCTAGCCCTGCCCCAAGCACAACTATGTTTGCTTCTGGTCCACATGTTTTGTGCAACACCAAGCCGAAAGGGATCACCAATCTGGGCTGCCCTCCGATCCCCCGCTAAAAGTTTAACTTTTGGTGCCCCGCATGATGATGGTTCGTTACGTGGCCGGTAGTGGAATCACCACGAACCACGAACGGTTGGTCAGACGAATTGGTGCAAGGAATGCCCCCAAGTGCTATTCGTTGGAAGGGCGAGTTTAAGCGCGCTCTTTGGCAGAAACTCTCAAAACCGGGCTCGCACCTCCATCGGCCCTTTTGGTCGACCACGACACTTGAGGGGGGAGGCATTCGAGGCAAAACAACCGGCCCCTCGCAATTGTGCGGTGAATCCAAATGGGCGTGCAGGCGAAGCCATGCTTTTGGACGAGCATAGTCAAGAGGCAGTTTTGATGAATGGAAATTTAGTGAGCAGTTCATGCCCCAAGCCCTACACTGGCCGCCAAAGACAAAACATGCTGTCTTGGATCGAACCTCATGTCCCAGCGAAAACTGAGCAGTCGCCTGCGGCGCTCTCATAGAGCAAGTACGTGGTCATCTCTGCCTGCAAGGGCTGCAGCGAGCGCCACCCAGAACAACTCTTCCAGTGGCTAGCGTAGCGTTTCCAACGAAGACTTGCAGCCACTTCGTAAGATCCCAGCCACTTTAAGCCGAAGCCACAGACTGATTCGGAGCCGTGGCAGGGGGAGCCGTCATGATCCCTAGGCACCAAAAGTCGCTTTCTCACAGCACGCAGCAGCCATGCCAACCAAGGGGGTCCAACAATCCTCTAGCTGTGGAAAAGAACCCAGCTGTGATGCCAATCTGGGATCTCCATGCCTGTTACGTGGCCAATGTAAAGAGGATTCCCTTGGCATTGCAAAAAGTGGCAACCAAAGAATCCTTTTCCCACAGCCAGTGGGAAAGGGTCTCTCCAGCCGAAGGTTGCAAAAGGCCTCTCTTCAAAGTTGGCCCCAGCCTCTGTTGCGGGTCCGGATTCACCGAGCCCTCTGAAACCAAAAGTGCCGCGGAAGAGAGGCGGGCGCGATGGAGTTCGGGTTGCGTCCTTATGTTTTGCTTTTTTATTGTCTTTGTTTAATCTGCTTATGTGGACTCTACATACTGGTGGGCAGGTGCAAAACGTTATTAACTTCTAAGAGTTATGTGTGCATCCTCAATGCACATCCATGACACGAATATGTACAGTATATATATATATATGTGTGTGTGTGTGATTATGTGTGTGCATACACGTATACGTAGACAATGTCAACCGTAAAAAGCAACGAAAAACACAATACTGGGCGGTGGTAACCGTGTCAATACAGAATTAGCCCGTCATTCCCCAGCCACGAAAATTGTCCTGCAAACAAGGGCGACCAGTGCCCCACATTGAATGTGGATGTCCGCCCCATTTGAACCTCCAACGGCCCTGTCTCGTCACGTTCAACCAACCGCAAATGATCTTTCAGCACTCCCCACAGGGGAGCCTGTTGCACAGACAATACAAACTGCAGGTCTTTTGGGCCGGGCCCCGCCCAAGAATACAGAAGTTCAGCTTCCTTCCTGCCTTTGTACTAGTCAAGTATTGGTTCCCAAACGGCCATGGGCCTACGTTGGCCTTCTCCCAACTCTGTGGACTACTTTCCGCTTGCCAAACCGCAGACGTTTGGATGGCGGGGGCATTACACAGACCAGAGCCTCGCCACTTTGCCACGCCCAGCAACGGTAACACCAAACGGCTGAAACTGCCATGGAGCTTAGTGACGCGCTGCAGCCTGCACTTGCTGGTGCTCAAGGAATGAGAAATGGAATGAGAAATCTTCAACCACATTCCCTACCGATCTTGAACCAGCAAGTTGGGCCCCCCGCGGGGCTTCGCCGGCTTCGCCTTGCACGCCCACAGATCACAGGTTGGTCTGTCCCAGGTGTCTTCTTTGGAGTTGGCACCCGGGTTCCCTTTTCACAGCCGGAACCTGACGTTCGGGAAATGGTCCAGAAAATATGGTCCAGCCCAGGACCCCTCGAACGTCAGGTTCCATGTGGATTGGTGGGAGGGTACCCCTTTGTTTGAGGTGTTAAAGGGAAACCAAGAGGAAGAAGTCACCATTTCGGACGGTCCCCGAACAGAAAGGGCGCAGCCAAGTGAGGTGTCAGCTGCTTTGAAAGGGGATTTCAGGTTTGGTGTTGGTGAGTGGATGTCCCATATTGGAGGGGATCCACATCACTTTCGGGGAAACACCCCGCCAGGTTGATTGATCCGTCAATGTCATTTGTTCCCCTTCAGCCCAGCACTTTTTTGGCAAGTTCAATTGGCAGGCGCAACGGGGACATCCCTGGCCTTGAAAAAATCCAGAGTCATGTGTGATTGTTGCTGTCTTTTTGCCTGTCCAGAATGATGCTGACACCTGAGAGCTTGTGCTTCTTGTTTCGCTGGCACTCAAATTGCAGCGCCATCCGCCCAACATTGTTTGCACCAAGGACCTAACCACACAACAAGGATTGCCGTGGTTGAAGTGGAATGTGTAGCTCCCTGACTCAGTTGAGCCGCAGGATCCAGCCGATCCAGTTTGGCAGCTTGCAAGTGGGAAAGTCGTTAGACGTTGAGTGGCCTACGGTTTCCGTGGGGGATTCTGATTGCTTGCGGCGTGCATCAAACACAAATCATCACCCGAGAATCACCTGCATGCGCCGCAGGCTCAGGGCAGATATCCCAGGCCCTCTGGTTTGAAAGAAAAGACCCGAAGGAAGCAAGGCTCTCTCAATGAGTGAAAACAGACGGGGGCGCCAACCTTTAGCAACCATCTTCGCCCCGCTTGCGAGAAAAAATATGGACCCATCCCACTTCCTGCGCGTGCCTCCTCCCCGGAGGAATCCCCACCTGGCGATGCTCGTGTCCGAACCCGAGGGGCATCCCATCCCCGGATCCCCCCTGAAAATGCTCCAACCGGTGTGGGCTTAACGCTACTTGACATTTGGAAGATTCGGTGAGGCCCCGAGTTGTTGTCAGATGCAGGGCAATGCCACACGCCCCTCCAAATGGACCATGGGCATAATTAGGACCAGGCCTCGAATGCTCCGATTTGTCCATGCTTACTGATCAAGAGAGATGCCAGAAAGCCACACCCCATTCTGAGCCATCCAATGGAAATAGGTCCTTCTCACAAGGACTAGGGACGCAAGTCGAGGCAGAGCTCTGCAACTGTTGGTTTCACCTTCGGCCCCTGTTTCTTCCACCCCTCCCCCACCCCCACAGCAAAGCAAAGGGTTTTTGAACTACAAATGCAATCAACCCCCTCCCCGCCATTCCTCTAGGGCCACCCCTTGCTTCACAGCTTCCTTTTGATTTCCATCTTAAAAACCAAACCTGGGCCTGATTGTTTAAACAACTTTACCCCACCCTGGGAATGGTTTGCGCCGGGTCCCGGTAAGCGGAGCCTAAGTCATCCTGCGCAGCCGCGCAGAGGGTCTTCTTCCTGAGCGCGGAACGGTTGCCAGACGGATCCGGACAAGTCAACGTGGGTGGAGCAGTAAGCAACGGCAGCTGAAATGAGCCGAAAGCCCACTGGGAGTGCATGAGCGGACCCGCCAGACAGGGAAAACACATGTGAGCCATTGAGGTTTGGATCTGAGCCATTGAGGCTTGGATCTGAGCCATTGAGGTTTGGATCTGAGCCATTGAGGTTTGGATCTGAGCCATTGAGGTTTGGATCTGAGCCATTGAGGTTTGGATCTGAGCCATTGAGGTTTGGATCTGAGCCATTGAAGTTTGGATCTGAGCCATTGAAGTTTGGATCTGAGCCATTGAGGTTTGGATCTGAGCCATTGAGGTTTGGATCTGAGCCATTGAAGTTTGGATCTGAGCCATTGAGGTTTGGATCTGAGCCATTCAGGTTTGGATCTAGTAAACAAGGCGATACATAGGCTTGACTATTACTCCAACTAACCCAGATAGAACAACCAGCCACAAAAATTGCCCATCGAGTTTTTTTTTTATTTTTTTTTGTAGATGCTGCTCCCATGGGCTGACCATTGGGCAAATCATTTGGAAATCCTCAGCAAAGAACCTTCAGCTAAAACCAAGCATGGCTGATACAGCGCCCTGAGGTCAAGCCTTTTTGCTTGTCCAATCGCCATAACTTCGCCGCATAGGGTTGGCCCCAAGTTGATCAACCTGACCCATCAAGGTTCGGGGTGCTTCACCAAAACTTCCTGATGGATTCCTCTGAGGTTACCCCTTTAACCCACCACCTGACTAATCCTGTCCGACCGAGCGCACCATCAGTGGCCAGCATCCCCCAATCAAAGGAGGCCGGGTTTTGCACCCCAAGAGTTGCAGTCAAATGGGTCAAATCAAAGAGACATGGAGAAATCCTTCATTGGGATGTACCTTGTGTTAAATGAAAATTTGTTTGGATTAAACTGAATGACTATTTGTGTGTTTTCTTTTTTGTTATGTTTGACTGATTTTCAGGATTCCTCGTTCCATCCTTGCATCCAAGCAACTTCATCTTTCTCCACGCACCGGGCGCCTGCAGGGTTGACCACCCTTCGAGAAACTGGGCCACATGAGGTTTCGGTCCAACAGATCCATTCTCCCAACAGAAAGCACCAAAGAGCGCCGCCATTTCATGAGATGATCCCCCCTGCCCAAAACATGCCTTCGGGAGGGGGCCAACCCCCCAAGCCCCCCAAACCCCCAAGCCGGCCTGCCGCCAAGGGCGCTCATCGACCGCATCCGGGTTCGAGCCATGCTGCCACATCCAAAAGCTTCGGCCCAGCCCGCCACCAGCCGCCACCAGCCCGCCACCAGCCCGCCACCAGCCCGCCACCAGCCCGCCACCAGCCCGCCACCAGCCCGCCACCAGCCCGCCACCAGCCCGCCACCGGCCCGCCAAACCCGGGAGTCAATTGCTTCCCCATCAATAGCCCCCCCCACCCCTCCGAGCTTTTTAAACAGGGAGGAACCAGGATATATTTAAAACTCTAGATTTTCAGGTAAGTTGGAGGCCAGAAGGAAAACAACAACAAGCGATTCCATTCTTCTTCTTTTTGGACACACCGCATGCATAATTGCATTCTGTTCACTTGGCATTGATATATAACTCACGCTCCACTCATCAGAGAACATTTGGAGGTCTATAAGGGTGTCCATTTAGGGGGCTAGGGCTTATCTTACGTTTGTGCTGGGCTAATCAAGGGGTGGGCCCCCCACACGCCCCTCCCAACCTCTAACCCTCCCCGTCCCTCGGCCACGGGCTTCTTGTTGTGGATTTTGGGATTTGTTTGATTGTTCGCGTGTGGCACTGAGCCACGAAGACGGGAGGCCGAGCCCTTTGCATGCGCTGGGGCGGAGCACCGCGATGAGTGTCTAGCGTTAGGATGGCAAAAGTAACCAGAGGCCCCAAAAAATTCACCCTCTCGGAAGAATTACCCCCAGTCGCAGGCAAACACCATTGACAAAGTGTCTCGCGGCCTCCCGACTCCGGCTCGAGATCTCCGGACACGCGGGGCCGATGCTTCGACGCCCTTCGGCGACGAACAGCCCAGCCGGGGGAGCCGCTGGCCTGGGGGCGCGCCATTCGGCGCGGCCTTAAGCGCGCCGGTGCGGAGAGGCCGCCCTTCCCAGGAAATGTTCTCAGAGACCTTGGGTCAGAACCGAACAACTGGGTCTGAGAACCTTTCCTGGGGGGCAAAGAGGTCCTGTGGAACCCCTGGCCAGGCGCCGGGTCGCAAAACGTGGTACGATCTGGCCTCTGCGCATATCATTTGCGGTGGCGGCATCTTTTCATATTTCCGGTCCTTGTGCATGTGATGCTACCCATTGACGCGCGCACACGTTCGTGACATGCTGACAGGCCACGGTGGAATTTCGCCTGCCCTTGTGGCCGGCCGTTTCAAAGGACCACGCAAACCTCGGCGCTTGCGGGGCTCTTCGAACCCGAGGTGTCCCCAAGCCACCCCAGGGTTGCAAACCAGGGCAGCCTGGAACTCTAAGAAATCAAAGGCTTTCCAGAGGACTCGCCTTGTAGCAAGGAGCTCCCTTGAAGGAAACCGCAGCACATTTGCCCCGACTCTCCCCTGAGCCAATTGGCCAGCGCCAGCCGGCGCCAACCCAAACGAAGGGGTTGTAACCCGTTATTTTTCCCCGCGGGGTTGCGCAGGCCATGATGAAAGAATTAGATATTCTCCAAAAAAGAATCCCCTCCCTGACTAAAACACCCACGTCATGGCCGAGCCTGTCTGACCCTCGAATCTGTGAGCTCGCCATAGAATGGGCGGAGGCTATTTACAAGGTCGAAAGGGCAGCCACAATCAAACCGGGTGTGGAGCCCGGATTCATAAACCGCATGGTTGATGAGGTCCCCTTTAAGTCTGTAAGTGTCACTTTTGGAGGGAACACCCCCCCTTCAGTGGGGATTCCTCACTTTTGAGGCACAGGTCGATTGGTTTTTCTTTCTTTTTTTTCCCCCCCGCGGCCGCGCGCGGAACCGAAGCACCGACCCCCCGCCGAGCCGCCGAGCTCCGGCGTGTCTTGGGCGGAGCCGCCTCGCTGGCCAGGAGGTTCTGGCGCTGGTACCACGCCGCGATGGCCTGGTTCCTGGGCGCGCAAAAGCCCGTGGAACCCCGGCCCTACCACTTGCTCAGATGCCATGCATCCAATCTTGGCTGGTCGAGTTGAAAGCGCAAGGGAAAAAAGGGCGACACTGGGCAACTGGGTTGCCTTCAGCGTCACATGGGAAAGGATTCAAACCAAAAGAGACACCCGCCCCCCCAATTCACAAGAGGAGTTGTTGTTCGCGACATCAGTTTGCGCGACAGGCGCGGCACTTCGGCAATTCGCAGCACAGTTTGCGTGGCAGGCGCAGCACTTTAAGGGCGAGAGAAAGAGAAAGAGAAAGAGAAAGAAGAGACGCAGAAAACTATAGTTCTCACAGGATTGAAACTTCTGCCCCCAGGCTCAGCTGGCTTTACCGGTATGCCCAGTTCAGTCCCTAAGAGAATTAGTGCATTGTATGTAGGCCCTCACTATCTGGGTGCATTGGCCACTTGCTAAGCAGGGAAATTCGTCATCTATCTGCGCGTGTGAATGCATACGGATGCTTCTCCTTGGGTATGTGCTTTTTGACTGCACCCTTTTACGGGGGACAACCCGAAGGACAACTATTTCCCCCATTTTGATTAACACACCGTCTTTGGCGCAGGCCACAGAACCCGTTGATCACATCAGAGGGGCAGCTCCATTTTGGAGATGCGGCCATCTCGATTCACGTCCGCCTGGTCCAACACAAAGTCCTGGGCTCTGGATCGGTGGCTTGATGTTCTGGTTTCGTATCTACCCTCTACAAGCAGGGCCTCAAATCCCCAAGCGACAAATCCCTATGCAGAACCTGATAAATGGTTTGCAGGATACCCTCGAAAGCAAGCTTCAGAACCCAAAATGCAACCAATCGGTACATATGAAAGCGCTTCGGAAGAAAACGAGACACAATCACGCCGAGTGTGACCAAAGGGCCGCTGCACTGCAGGACCGCCTTTTCCAGCCGCCTCCGGCCCCCACCACTGCTTGCAGGGTATCCCCTTTTTTTCTGTAGTCTATTTTAGTAGGGGAACCCTCCCCAAAAAAAGAATCGGTAAAAGGCACTGCTGGGGGACCTAGGCCATCTTCTTCAAGGGCAAAGATGTATGTAAGAGGTCACATTCAGCCGAGGGCTCCAGGTCATCCTCGGTCACCTCCTGGCGCCGAGTGGAGAGAAAAAAGAAAATAAAACGCACTCTCCCCGGAGGCCTCCGCAGGATTTCTTTCGCTTGGCCTTCGCCTTATCCATCGCCAACTGGTTTGAATGAATCCCAGGCCTTTTAGGAGGGCCACCCTGCTCCAAGATTCGGCACAGGTCGGAAGCACCCAGGGTGCCGCACATCCCACGAGCCGTCAGGAAAACGAGCCGCATGACGTAGAGGATGCACGTTCGAGGTTTTCCGAAGCGATGGAACCCACTGAGTTCAAAACCCACCCACAACTCATGGGCAAGTTCCCTCCACTTTCCGGAGCTGGTGGGCAGTATCTTTGTCAATCCATGCAGCAGTTTTTTGCGTCGCAGCCAGCTTCGGTCCGCGTTGCGGGCGAAACAAGGAAACAAACCATGTTTGGGAAATCCAGAGGATTCCAACTGATTCCAAAGGAAACCAGCCATTCTCTTGATGATCACAGGAATACAATTTCTTAGGTTAAATCTCATCCCCCTTGCCCTTTTAGGGATCCCCCCCCCACACACAGAAATCCCGTAAGGCCTTAGCAAAATTCCGGTAAGGTTTGTACGGCTCGTTTGCGGGAAACAACCCTGCACACCTCGAAGAAAAGCGGGCGTCTTCTTATCCAGAGTGCAAATACCCTCCTTCCAACCCTACTCGTGCGTCCTTCGATTTTTTTGTTCTGGGGATCCTTCGATTTGCCCAAATCCGAAGCTTTGTGGAAACCTTCAGCCGAGCGAGCCAGAAGGTTTATAACCATGACGTGCCCAAACCCTGTTCTCGCGCAGAACCATGGTTGGGGCCTACTCAACGGGTTGCACATCCACAAGGATGAGGCAAACAAACCAGGGCCAACGCCAAACTGAGCCTCGACCCCACCAGGCCTGCCCCCCGCTCAAGTCGGAAAGCATGGCCTCACCACTGTTTTCTGCGAGCGTGCGTGGGCTGGGCTGGGCTGGGCTGGGCTGGGCTGGGCTGGGCTGGGCTGGGCTGGGCTGGGCTGGGCTGGGCTGGGCTGGGCTGGGCTGGGGTGGGATGGGATGGGGTGGGGTGGGGTGGGGTGGGTGAGCCTCAAGGGAAACGCAAAGAAAAACTGGTTTTGGGTCTCTCTTCTGATCAATCATTGTCAATGGCCTTCTGAACTCTGACCTTCTGACAAGGGTCACCCCAATCGAACAATTGCTTCTAAGTGAATCCTTGCAAATCAGAACGGCTCCCTCCAGAGCTGCCGAAAGGAGGCGGCACGACCCTTTTCCTCACACGTTGTTTTCTTGGATTCCATGGGCAGGGCGGTTCCAGCTCTCAGCTGCAGCGCAATGGGCTCCAAAGTGAAACCTCAGC
>CAUJNA010003558.1:55000-57500 GCA_963377175.1 Effrenium voratum
GTTTAGGCTCATAATGTTGACCTACGAAACATTTTTGAACTTCCCTCATACTGTGGGTGGACGAAATCCTGCACCACCTAAGAAACCCTATAATGATGATTCCCTTGTAAATACCAACAAAGGATGATTTCAACCGTGGTTTCAAAGTGATGGGAAATGGATTTGGTCCATCCACAGAAGTTCTGAAGTGGCTGTGGGTCAAAACTAGGTACCCAAAATACAACCATGGCAACTGGAAACATAGACTAAAACCTGCGGTCCAGTTGCTGGTGAAATTTTGACCCACACCCATATGGCCCAAAGCCATTCCATTCCCCAACCTACGAGTCCCACGCGCCTTGTTGAGCTGCTGCAGAAGACTCCGCACCTCCGAACGGTCCAAGCTGCCGCTGCCGTTGTCCTCGGAACGCGCGGAACGCGCCACGTGGAGACGTCTGTCATGACTTGGGTTTGGGCTTCTAAGGGTACGCATCGGTTTGGGGTCCCCTGGGGAGAAAAAAAAAAACAACAACAGCCAGTCTTGACCTGGTTGGTGGTTTGGCTCCCGGCTCGGAGCCAGGGGATACCATCCAATTTTGGTCTTGAGGAAGCAAACTCAGGAGTTACGGACCGGCCTTCTGGTTAGCAACATGGTAGTTCACCTTCCTGCTTGGGGACTTGCATGGCTTTGGGGGGGCAAACGCCATGGCAAGCTAACAAGTTCTCTGCCCTTGTGAAACGCCTCGTGTGCCCACTGCATCAGCCCTCAAAGAAAACGAAAACCCCGCTTGAAGGGTTTCTGATTTTGGGGCTGCTTAGTCCAGTTTCTCTGATGGAAAGCCTTGCTTCTATGGTGATGGGGTCTGAACTTGGGTTGCAACCCACGTGCCCGTACCAGAAGTGGCCAGTCGGATCATTTGAGTCCGGAATGCCGCACGGCACCAACCTCGGCACAAACCTCGGCAGAGAGTCTGAATTGGGCAATTTTTTGGGATTCCTCCTGGTCAACGTGCTCAGGGTTGCCAATCACATTCAAAGAGCCTTGAATGGCTGCTTCACCCCAGGCGGGTGCAACAAACCCCTCCCGAGAAGGCGCAAGAAAAGAATCCCGCCGAGGGGCGTCTAGTCGATCGAAGATCTCCTTGACGGTTGCAGCACGCTGCTCCTGCGCCTGCGTCTCTGCTTCATCACCTCGGCATCCGACCGCTACGTGGCGAGGGATTTTTTGTCTCGGCACAGGAAAGGAACAGCCCACTTGGCGGGTGTCAACTTTGTTTTTGAGGGCACCCAATCTTAAAGGAGAATCAAATTGCAACACCATTTGTTCCTGTTGATGTTCTTTGTTTTTTCTTGTTGTTTTGACAAACCCTGGTGCGTCCCATGTGCAAACGGGAGGGGGCAATGGGCTTGATTCAAGTCCTGACCATGAAAACCCCTCCTGGTTTCATCCTCCTCTTTGGTTTCCCTTTGAAGGTAAGCTTCGAGCCCCTGGTTCGAACTCCAACTTCGCATTTTGGGAGGAATGGACTTTGCGAAAAAAAAACGGTGAACCCGATGTGATTGGCGGCTTGGCAAAAACTTGTCCGCCCCAAAGAGCCGCGCTCAGGGAAAAAAGAAGATGGAGGAGAACCAGGGTTGAAACCCTGGCACTTGCCAGGTTAAACTCAGGAATGCGATTGCGAGGACCCCACATTTCCAAGCCTTTGGGGTACCAGGGCCCACACGTCCGGTGGATTTGTTTGAGGCATGGCCCATCTGGGAGATGCATCACTCACTCATGCCAAGTTCTGCAAACCAAACGCGGCAAGCCCAAGGAAAGCAGAAACCGCTGCCCAACCAACTTTTGCTGCTTCGAGCTGAGACACGGAATTCAGCCACGCGCTGTGCGATAACGGCCGCTGCGGTCATGCAGGCATGCGAAGGAACAAGCTGGAATCTACCATCCTCTCACTTGAGCCTTGACCTGGCGCAACAAGTACGGACACTGTGCCGCAACACAAGGCCTCACAGGCGCAAGATCAAACAGAGCCCACTGCTCGACCTTGGCACCCTTAAGCACCATGTCCCATGCTACCACTGAGCAATTCACCTTTCCCTTTCTCTGAAGAATGCCTGGCTGAACAACAAATACCTGGGTCACGTTTAGCAGTGATTCTTGTGTGTGGGGGGCAAAGACCCTATTTGCTTTCACAATCTTGCTTCATGCATCTGGGCAAACTGCTATGACTATAAATCACGAAGATGGAAATAAGGAATCCTCAAAAGAAAACCTTCATGTTGACGTTTTTGCTCGTTCCCCCCCCCCCCCGAACCCGTTCTTCATGTTGGCGGCGCTTTTCCGCTCACCACACTCATCCAGCTTCCTGGTAGTGCCTCGGCCCAACAAACAAAAGGAACTATCTCATGGACATAGGAAATCCTGTCTGTTTTTTTTGTTTTGCGGGGAGTCCTTCCAACTTGACCGTAGATTGCTGCAAACGATTTACCCGAAGTCTTGTCAAGAATCACACAGGCAGCTGCA
>CAUJNA010003558.1:60000-65000 GCA_963377175.1 Effrenium voratum
TCCCCACAACATTCTGGAAACCCATCTCTCAAAATGCAACCCTCGCAATGGACCAGTGTGTTTTTGTGGTAATTGGGGCTCGCGCCGCCCATGTCATTGGAATTTTAGATGTTGTCTCCTTGGCTTCTCCAAGCCAGCATCCTGGTTCTCCTGTTCCTCCTTTGGGTATGTGTCCATTTGGGGAGCCCAACAAAATATGGTCGTGTTCCTTGTGGGTTCCCTTGATACCAATGTGAAAAGGGTACTTCACCCCAAGCCCTTTCAACCCTGAGCAGTCAGCGTTTTTTCTGGCGAGGCAACTGCGTCAGACTGAGAGCGGCGGCTCCACCTGCGCGCACTTCGCGCACTTCTCAAAAAAACCCTTAGAGATGGCTTGAGCCCCGTTCCCCTCTTTTGTGGATCTGTGCATGCACAAAGAAACCCCCTCTGATTGGCGCCAGAACGCAGAAACAGCTGGAGCGGGCCTGGGCTTGCGTCAAGTAAGGCTCGCATCATCGGGCGCCATTTCTTGGCATCTGCTTTGACGTACCTGGTATGATGCGCGCGCAAGCTTCAGCCGTGAGGAATTCATGAACAGAAAGCCCACTAGGATGCCCAGCACAAGCTAAATAGACCCCTCCTTCTCCCGCCTTTGGTGGACACCTAGACTCCCAGCTGGGGCCTCTTGGTTTATGGGCTTTTGACACGAGTCCGAGTGCGCCTCAAAAACTCAAAGGGCAAATCCAATTCCGAAAGGCTTCGTTGAGCACGGAATGCTTTTCACTCGTCAAACTCCACTCTGACTCCTGCGCTGGCCAACGCCGGCAAAACACAATCCCACAATGCAGCGTAGAAGTCATCAGGCTCTCTGGCATCAGTCTGGCGCAAAGCTTTCAGAGCGTCCTTGGACAGCAGCTTGGAAGGCCTGACTGCAACTGGAGACATCATCCATGACTTGGTCATGGACTCCGCCTTCTGACGGTGCCTGTGCAGCACTGCGCTCGGCCCGAGACCAGAGCGCGCCGCCGTTGTCCGGCGGGAGACAAAGAAGCGCAGCTGCCCTTTGCCTCGCTTCCGGAAGTATTCTGACAGGACCTTCAGCAAGAAAGGCCACGACTCAGGCCGACCGTCCACCCCGTAGAAGCGAAGCAGCGCTGCCTCCACCAAGGGAGCGGTCCGCAGAGGTCGTCCGACAGAGTGCTTCTTCTCCAGGTAGCGCATGATGGAAACCGCTGATTCGCAGATTGCTTCTGACGCAAAGCCCCACACGTGCAATCTGTGAAAAAGCCTCAGCACATGCCAGTAATGTCTGGCTTGCGTGTAACTCTGCTGCACGATCAGACTATGCAGATGCTCATCCCATTTGAGAACCTCTGACTTCTGGAACTTCTCCGCCGCACAGGCGGCGCTCGAAATCCGGACGGCCACATTGCGAAACACAAGGAACTGCTCCTGCAGCTCTGGCTCAGATGGCTGTGCAAACATCTCCTCTGGCGGATTCACCAAATGTCGCACAGCGCCTGGCTGAAGACCCCAAAGGTATGGTCCGAAGGCTCTGGCAAGTTCGCGCAGGGCAGTCTTCCACAGCTCGTCGTGTGTCTGCAGACCGTGCAGAAGTTGTCTGGCCAGGAACAAGTACGCAGCGCAACTGGAGAGCTGGCTCCTCTGACCTGGCTTCAAAGACTGACCTTTCGCGACATAGCAGGTGTTGCCGGCAATCATGTTTTGCCATAGACGGCGGTCCGAGGCCTGGCTGCTGGCAATGACAACCTTTTGCCCAACTCGCCTTAGAGAATTGGCTTCGCCTCTCCTAGCAGGCCCGTCTGACACCTCTGGCATGGATGGAAAAGCGAAGAGCGCGCGCGAAGACCCTGCAGCAAGCTGCTGCACGCCAGGGTCTTGCGCCCACTTATCAACTTTCAGCTCCAGCTCTTGCAGCTTTTTCACCTCGCCAGAAGAGCTTGCTCCCTTCGCCTCCTCCGTGCCTGATTCGCTTGATGAGGAGTTGTCGGAGTCGGAGGAGCTGCTGTCTTCAGTCTCAGAGGAGTCTGACCCCGGGCAGTCCAACTCCGGGCCGGCATCACTCTCAGGATCCTTTTGTCTGTGCATGCCTTTATGTGTCAAGAACCATTTTGGCATATTGGCGTCTGGCCACAAGCAGCGACATCGAAAGAAATGCGCCTCTTGCTTGGCCCACTGCTTCACTCTTTCCAGCGCGGCAACGGCTGTCTTGCAAATGTAGGTGCGTGTTTCTGCCTGACAGGGGGTACACAAGATGCGCGTGTGTCAAAGCAACAGGCTCTGCATCAAGCGTAGCGCTGGCACATTTGGAGGGGGCCCGCGACAAGCAATTGGGGGCGAGAAAAGGCTGTGAGGGTGATCTTGCGAAAGATGAGGGGTGTAAAGCTCCTTCCAGCAATCCTCCCTGACCGCACAGTAAACCTAAAATGTGTGCGTCTCAGCCTTTCCCAAGCTTCAGCAAAAAAACAAAAAACAATAGGGCCTGGGGGGGGGCAACTTGTGACCCTGTGTGTGTGTGTCAAAGTCCATGGGCTGGGTTGGGGCAATTCGGTCTGGCCCTACAGATCGGCCCCGGCGCCTTCGTCTTGTGCTTGGGCGGTGCTCCGGGCTCCGACAGCGGCCAACGTTCATGTGGGCGAATACCCAAGGAGACTCCTTGAACAGTCCGGTAAAACATGAGCTCAGTCAGAAGTCTGACTGACCGCGGGTATCGTCTCCACGCCAGTCTGACAACCATCCAGCCACTGAACTGCGTGATGCACTGCTGGAAGTAACGCGCGGCCCACCTGTCCGTGTTGTCTGCAATCAGGAAAGACTCCAGCCGGCTCCAAAACCACACTGCGTTCTGTAAAGCTGCAAAAGTAACTCTGTCTTCGGACATGGCGAGGAGGGCCTCCACTGCCAGAGTAAACTTCACATTGTTGGGCATGGCGCTGCTCTGACCGTGGGCAGCAAC
The DNA here is from genome assembly GCA_963377175.1 of Effrenium voratum. Lineage (NCBI taxonomy): Eukaryota > Dinophyceae > Suessiales > Symbiodiniaceae > Effrenium > Effrenium voratum. The sequence goes on from CAUJNA010003558.1 coordinate 62,957, forward strand.
AGCTAGCAAGTTCTGACGCCTGTGCTCATAATGAAAAGAGCAGAAAATGAGCATTGGGGCGTCTAGCAGGTCACGCCCGAACTGGCGCGCCTCCTTGGCGTCCGCAGTCTTCAGGCCACAAATCTTGCTAGGGTTTTTGGCTTTCCGGCGGGTGTTTTCGATGGCCTCTGTCTGGCAGAAAATCGCGCCGCTGTGCAGAACCGGCAAGTTCTGGAAGAGGTTCTGGCAGGCAGTGGCGCTTGCGCCATTCCATGTCTACACTCACAACAATGAGAATGAAGCTATGCCCTTGCGAGTCACAGAATCATGATCCAATGATGAGTTAAACACGCAGCTGCCCTCAACATCGTGCGGACAACACGCAGCTTCTCGATTTGTCACCCCAGCAGTCCTTTGGCACTCTGGCTGACGTGTAGGTAACCATCCGGGTTGATGCAGAGACCGGAGCCAGCAACCCCACCAAGGGAAGGCCTAGCCTCTTTGAGAGTGCCTGGGCGTGCGGGCTGCTCTGTGGCTGACGCACGAAAGTGCTCAAAGTAATCTCCTCCCCCTATTAATGAATGACCCCCATTAATAATAAATGCAAATCCGGGGCCCGAGACCAGATTTCCACTCCACACAATTGATTTTCCATTGCGCCAATACTACACCAATACTAAAGTCTGGGAATCCTTATTAGGGGGCACTTTTAGCAAGCTTCCAGCCTCACTTTTCAAAAGGTGGGTTCCTCAATTCCCCAAAAGGTTGCTTCCCCAAAAGCTGGCTTCTCAAAAGGTTGGGTTCTTTTGGTGGGTTCCCCCAAAGGTTGTTCTTGACTCTGTTGTCCCTGGCTGTCCCTGACTCCCTGGCTGGCTGCGTTTGTCACCTGGCTGCGGTCATAGAATGATACATCAAATTTCCTTATTAAACCGCTTACTTGCGGACCTTACAATTCAATCCATTTCCTCCAAATCCTATGTGAACCCTCACATTGTTGGAAAAGCAAAAAAACCAACCCCAAAAACCCAAATTAAAAAAAAATACATGTTTGGGTGGGTTTATTTATAATAAGGGGGGGGTATTTATTAATAGGGGGAACGGATTAGACACATCGCTCGGAAATGGCAAATTCAAGTGGGTCGGTTTTAGAGGTTGCTTTGATACGCTGAAGGCCATTCTCAAAAGCTAAATGCGCTGGGTTGATTTTGCAGCCAAGCCACTCGAATGACAATCTTGCCCTGCCCGAGTTGAAACAGCCTCCTTGCCTTCAAGGCAACAGCTTCCATCTGACGTAAAAAGCCAGGGCTCGCCTTGCTCTTCGATTTCTCTTGCGCGTCACTGTGAGCGCCACTTTTCTCGCAAGCGTGAAACCAGTCCAGCGAGCCCCACTCGCACAAGCTGCTGCGTTGCTCCAAAGACAATCTTCTGGCCAGAAGATTTCCGCATCCAGGTTGGCAGGTGTTGAACGGCCCTTCCAGCAAGCCATCGCCGGCAAAAACGGCAAACCTCAGCTGCAGCTCTGGCAATGTCATGCCAAACTTCTCGGTTGTGGCCAGTAAGTTGTCAACAAGCCGGGCTCCCGAATGCAAGTCCAAGAGCGGCGGGGCCGTAGGGCGATGTCTGGCCCTCTTGTCTGGCTCCAGAAGGGTGGCTAGGAGAGCATCCTCTTTTGGTGTATCTCTGCTGGCCACGTCCTTTGGTGGCAGAGGCGGCTCGGTCGTTTGGAGCGGGGTGGCATCAAGCAGTGACACTACTGGAGAGCCACAATTCGCGTACACCATCTGGATTTGCAGCGATTCGCCGTTTTTCAATGTTGCACCATCAACGGTAAAGGCCAGGTCTGACGGCAGCCTCAGCGCCTTCAAGTTCTGGTTCAAATTGTGCGCCACAAAAATGCGAGTAGCCTTGACAGCTTCTGCCACGATCCCTTTCGCGAATCTCTCAGAATGCTGTATCTGGCCGAACTCACCAGGCAGAGATGCGTCTAGCATGCTCAATACTTCTGTGTATGTGTGCACAGAGCCCTGGGAATTGAGGCAAAGGGCTAAGCTCGTAAGCCTGAGGC